>JAUPTC010000017.1:1500584-1544837 GCA_030762895.1 Sophora flavescens
GAAGCTTGACATGAAAGATAAAAGCTTGCAGTGTCTATTATCCGTTGAAGCTTGAATGGAAAGACAGAAGCTTGTGGAGTCGGATTATCCTCTGAAGCTTGAACAAGAAAGGTAAAAGCCATGGGGAGTTGGGTTATCCATGAAGCTTGAACAAAAGGTAAAGCTTGCAGAGTCGGGTATCCGTGGCTTTAAAATAAAAGTAAAATGCTTCTTGGTCGGGTATCCGCTGAAGCTTGATAAGAAAAAGAGATTACAGGTCCGGGACTCCAGTGCTGGAAAACAAAAGGAGCTTACGGGGTTTTGTACCCAACTTGATAACAAAACGATCTTTCGAGGTGTGGTACCCACCGGAAGCTTAAAAAAAAAGAGCTTACGAGGTATGGTACGGATCGATGTTGACAAAACGAAAGGAGCTTATAGGGTTTGGTACCCGCCGCAGCTTGAAAGGAAAAGACAGAAAGCTTGGGGAGTCGATTATCCAAAGAAGCTTGAACAAGAAAGATAAAAAGCTTACGAAATGCGGTATCCGTGAAGCTTTAAAATAAAAAGTAAAATGCTTGCGAGTCGGGTATCCGTGTTGAGCTTGATAAGAAAAGGAGCTTACCTCCGGTACCCGCTGAAGTTTGAAAACAAAAGGAGCTTACGGGGTTTGGTACACTCGAAGCCTGAAAACAAAACGAGATTTCGGGGGTGGTATCCACCAAGCTTGAAAAACAAAAAGAGCTTACGGGTTTGGTACCACGAAGCTTAACAAAACAAATGAGAGCTTACGGGTATGGTACCAACCGGCTTGAAAAGAAAGATAAAAAGCTTGTGAGGCCTCGTGCCACTGAAGCTAACAAAGGCAAAGCTTATGGGCCTCGTGCCCGGTTAAAGCTGAACAAAACAAAATAAAACTTAAGAGGCCCTATGCTCGCTAAAGCTAACAAGACATGACTTTTTGGGGCCCTGTGCTGCGAAAGCCGAACAAATGCAAGCAAATATGTTGACTTTGTTGATGCATGAAATGATGAGACAATGCATGCTACGAGATGATTTTTTTATTGATTGGTGAAAATCCTGAATTTTTTTATGCATGATGCATGAGATGCTTTTGATGAGTGATACGACCTAGATTAATTTTTTTTTAAATGCATGATGCATGAGATGCTTTTTTATCAATGATGAAAACTATGATTTTTTTATTTTTCTTTTTGTAAACACCTCTTTGATCCTTGACTCCTTAGATTTTTTATTGCAATGAGGTTGAGGATGAGCTGAGCGAGACTCTTGATTTCGCATCATCACTTATTTGTTGAACTGATGTTTTACTTCTTGCCCGAGATATGCTTCTTTGTGATGATTATCCCAATTGGATGAGATTGCCCGATCAATCTTTCAAGTATGTGACTTGCCCCAACCTTCATGTATTGGGAGTTTTTCATAGCTTTGTCCTTTTAAACTGCCCCAATTTATCAGTTTGAGGAGACTTCTTGTACTTTGATTGTATTTCACCCTAATTTTTGTAGGTCGCTCTTTTTGCGAAGTTTTCAACCTACCGTGTCACTCTAACTTTGCCCAGACCGCCTTTTCGGGTTTTGGTCTAGCTTAGCCTTTTGTTTGCTTTTTTATTTTATTTTTCTTTTTTGATTTTTCTTTTTTTTTTTCATTTTTGGGATGTGGACAATTTTGGCACCCTTATTTGTGAAGATTAAAGCTTCTTGCTTGATTGCCAACTGAGATGCCACTTTCCCCTTGTATTAAGAATTCTTCCGCCGTAGTTATTCATCAAAGATTTACCATTAGATGGTTAAATTGTATTGTTGAAATCATGTTTACCTTACCTAAAGCATCATGTAACAAACTTGCATGGATTCAAAAGTATGACAAGAAGGGACAATATGGCCTCGAACAACTTCGATTTGTGTTGGAAGTTCGACAACTCAAATGGTATTCAAGAGAACATAAATGAAGCAAGATGCACAAGAGGTGATATGAAGATCAGAAGGGTGTTGCCCCACTTTGGATTTATTTGATCATGGCGATTGACTCGACATATGTTGCTTGGGAACAAATTTGCCTCAGAACAATTCCCTTGAGAATTGAGTAGCCCTAGTGTAGGGTTCCCATAATGAAGCTGCCCCAAAGGTAGGGCACTCTGATGAGGAAAAATTGAGAATAGTGTTGCCCCAGTGTAGGGTATCCAATAGTGGAAATGCTCTTGGATAAGGCCCTTGAAAGCACAGCTTTGCCCCATGTAGATCTTGCTCTAACTTTGGTTAGAAAGCCCTCGAGGGATTTAATTCTAGCGAGCTTTCCCTTTCTTTTTTTATTTTCATTCTTTTCTCTCTTTTTTTGATTTTTTAGAGGAGCAATTAGTTAAAATCTCGTAAGAGGACAAACTTTTTGTCTCAAAAATAAAGTTGATGAAAAGTAGCGATCATTCATTGATCGGAATGGACTTTTTGAAGCTTGTAACGTGGCCAATGGTAGAGGGTCATGAAAGGAAGGATATAAGGCTCAAACAAATGTGTTAAGGTTGAATAGGACCAAGGATCCATGATCTTTTTCGATTTCCAAGAACATTTGTTTTCCTCTAACTTTCCCACTTTTTTTCTTCCTCTTTTTTTTCATGAGGTTTTTCATCCTTTTTCTTTCTCCATCTTTATTTCTTCTTCTTCTTTTTCTTCTCTTTTCTTTTCTATTTTTTTTTTCACTTTCTCACTTTATGCTTCATCATCATTGCTTTCATACTTATCCCTTATTTAGGGGTGATCCTTGTCCAAGGTTCTTTGAAGAAAAGTTTCAAGCTCAAAAGGGGTAACAAGCGATAATGGTGGGATAGAGAAAGACGGCCAATCTTCATTTCAAATCATGATTGCTTATTTTTTTTTTCAAAACTTTATTTTAGAGACAAAGATGGTACTTAACAAGTTTTTATTTATATGCTCCTCTTTTATTTTCTTTTTCTTTTTCTTATCATTTTTTTTTGTTTTTTGAAAAGGCGTGGGCACAGGTGGGCTGATCAATGCCCCACAAAGAACTTCTAATAACGTGAGCTTAATGAACAAAACCAAGGATGATACTTGGCTTGGGGAAGAAAAAGAGAAGCTGAGATATGAGAATGACGAGAGAAAAATTATGATGTGGAAGAAGATGTAAAGAATGGATGAGACAATGTATGGATGCAAATCCATTACATTAATGCTTCAAGAAAGTGAACATGGTTCAAGTATTACATGATAAAATACAGTGTAACCACCATTTCATGGTAAACCACTAATGGACCAATCTAGCCTGGGTTGCTTAGAAGTTCCCAAGACGGGGATCGTAAAGTGTTTACACTTCTCACAACCACTAGAATGCGAATCTCTGGTGATGTCATTGTAGCTTTCTTCTTGAAGTCTCAGTAGTCCACTACAAAATAACCTTTTCAAAGAGGTCTCAAAATTGACATGCCCCACTTGACTTCTGAGAAATGACTATGAAAGCGTGCTCCTCAACTTCATTGGCATCCGAACCAACATGATAAGGTACAAGGTTGTGATCCGCATTTTCAGACCACGCGAGCAAGTCTTGTTTCCAGCATCACTTCATGATCCATGGTTTAATTGGCATTCTTTGAAAGCGCAATGGTTCTATTTTCTCCAAGGAGCACAATGCATGGAATGAATTTTTTATTTTTTAATAAACTTTCAACTTAAACAGAAATGAGTATATGAAATGCATGAAAAAGGTTTTTTTTTTTACCCAAAAGGTATTAATGCATGAGATGTATGAAACAGAATTATTTATATTGACTCAAAATTTTTAATTCATGTGGTGCATGAAGGCACTTTTTTTTTGTCACAAAAATGATAATGCATGAGATAAGCTTCTTATTTTTTAGATGAATCACGTTTTTTTTAAAATGCATGAGATCGATAATTTTTTATATTTTGACCCAAAGAGGTATTGATGCATGAAATGTATGAATTTTTAATTTTTTGGTCCGAAAAGTTTTTAGTGATGCATGCATGAAATGAAGGAGATGCATGGCTTCTTATTTTTCCTTTTTTTCTTTTTATGAATGCTTGAGATAGATGATTTTTTTTGTAATGAAAGCATGAGAGGAATGCATGAAAATGATTTTTTTTATGAACCCAACAAAATATTTAATGCATAAGATACAAAATATACAAAGAATATGAATGAGTTACAGAAATATGATTTACACAAGTCCCTTTTTTACTATTTATGGAAATGCATGAGATACAAAATATGAAAATGGATTTTTTTGTTACAAGCAAAAGGACTTGCATAAATCATTTTTTCTTCCACAAAAACTGAGAAATGTAAATTTTCTCTTTGCCAAAAAAAACATGAACATGAGTGAAGAAAAAAAATGCTCCTTTGTGTCCAAAGATGGGTAAGACTAATGTTTGCATGCACCTAAGGTCATGACTCTAACTGATTGGTCACTAAGTTTGCTCTATGAGTGAATTATAGGACGGGTCTAGAATCCTAAAAATCACGGCCCCCAGATTGCCCTCATCTAAAAGATAAGGACCCGGATCCATGAACTTCACCACTGGGACAAATGAGTCACAATATGGCAGTCCACAGTACCAGAAACAATCTGAGCGGGAGAATCAGTGACTACCAGGGATGCAAAAGCATCACAATAACACCACCGAAACCCCATCTAATCCTATGGCATTCCAAGACTCGGGTATAGAGCCCAAAGTATGTGAAGTATGTGATGGTGATGTGTGTGCTGGGAGCATACAAAATTGCACAAAACCTAATAAAATACAAACTACACCACACTTGCAAAAAGAACAACAAACAACACAATTATTCTCTACCCTAGGGTTGCAAGAATATACAAAGACATTTATAAGAGCATATAAAACTATTTACAAAACAAATAAAACAAATAGAGGTAAAACAAATATTTTTTAAGCAATTAAAAAAAATTGCACAACCAACTATGATAGGTCTGACTCTCAAAAGTCCGCAGTGGAGTCACCAGCTGTCGCGACCCATCCCGTCCGGGCGCCGCGAAAAAAGAGATAAAAAACAGAGGAGTCGCCACTAAAATTTTTATTGGGAAAATCTTAGAAAACCCAATTATTTAACGGTAAACTGGTCTAAAAAAAAGAGAGATGAGTCCGGGAGTCTCGATTACGAGTAGGGAAGGTGTTAGCACCCCACATCGCCCGTTTGAAAAACGGCACCTCAAGTTAATTGTGCAAAAACATTTTAATAACCTTTTAAATATTTATTTTACCCCAAAAATTATTTACAAGAAAGAATTATTTTTAATTTTTAATATTTTAAATTTTTATTAATTTTTCTATTTTTAAATTTATTGTTTATAAAAACTAAATGAGGTTGAACATGGCACATGAGTCCACAGTGGTAACCTCAAATCTAAGGGATCGAACATGGCACCGTGTCCATAGAGCATCCCTAAAAATAGAAAAGTTTAGTTATTTTGATTAATTATTTTAACATAAAGAGAGACAAAAAAAAAGGAAAATTTAGTTTTGGCTTAACAATATGATTTATCTTGCTCCTACGTATTCCCGGGTGCGATGGGAAACTCAAAGCCACGTAGTTCTTTTAGAAAAAAAGTTTGATTGGTTTATTGATTTTATATTTTGATAAAGATTTGATTTATTTATTTTATTTTAAAAAGATTTTATTTCAGAATAAATTCACTCTTACACAGAGTCTAAGATAGCGATGTTATACGATAAACCCTTACAATTCATAAGCCACTTGAGGATGAAAAATCATACATCAACGTCGTAGATTGTTGCGTGAATTAAAAAAGTGATTTTTTTTCATCTTATAAATTTTAATAAAATCTTGTAAAAAGAGTAAATTGAAAACATTTTATTATTTTTTAACACAATGGAATTCACTTTTGCTCAGGGTTAAAGATAGCCAAACTATATGTTGAACCCTTACAATTCATACGACACATGAGGATGAAAATCATACATCAATGTCATAGATTGTTACATGAATTAAAAAAGAGGTTTCTATTTTATTTTATAAAATTTTGTTTTGAAAGAAATTCTTCTTTAAATTTTTTTACTAATTTTTTTTTTAAAAAAAAAGAAAGAAAAGAAAGAAATGATCTGCCCCAAATGAAAAAGCCCAATGCTCTAATGAAATAAAAGTAACAAACCAAAATAAAAATTAAATAAACAAGTTGGGCCACATATTTGCCTCACAAACCCATCGAGTCTAAAAATAACATAATAATTAAAAAAAACAAAAAGAAATAGAAAGAGGAATAAGAAGGCAAGCAGTAGCCTCCCTCATTACTTACCAACGATGAAAAGGGGGCCAAGGAGAAAACTGGAAGCAGCGGTGGATGCAGCAGAGGCGAGCAACGGTTCGAACGGCGGCTGTTTGTGTGGTAGTGGCAAGGGGCAGATCCACCCTTCGTAACGGCAAGGAAGGGAGGCAGCGACGAGGCGGAACGAACAGAGGGCGGCGACGCGACCGAAGAGCAGAAGACACGAACGGCGGTGGTGGCGGCTCGTGCGTAACTCGCGGCGGAGGACTCAGATGGCAACGTGCGCAGATCTGCAGTTGCTCGTGACGTTCGTATGTTACGGCGGCGATTCTGAGGCGGAGGTCGTGGTCCCGGGGTAGAGGTGTGAACGGCGATGGAGACGCACCGGGAGGCGTTCAAGGCGACGGAGGCCACGCGAATCTGCGTGTGGATGGTGGACTCGTATGGTGGGGCGGATGCGGAGATCGTGGCGAGCACGAACTGAGATTCATTTGATCTTTTTGTATTTTTTCTATTTTGATCATTTCTGATTTGGGATGGAGTGGTGGTTGTTGTTGCTGTAATGGTTATTGAGATTTATTTCTCAGTGATGAATATGGAGATATGGTGTTTGGCTATGGAAGAGTGGCTATGTTTGAGGTGTTGAAGATGGGTTTGTTTTGATGGTTGGAGGGTGATGTAAATGAAGAGGAAGGAGGAGCTTGAGTTGATAGAGAAGATGATATGAGATGGTTATGCAGTGAATGGATGGTGATGAAGATGGAAGGATGAATGGAAATATGGGAGAAAGTATGGTGAACAATCTGAGATTTTTTTTTAAGCTGCCCTCAGAATTTTTTCGTTTCCCTCTTTCTATGCTCTATGTTGTTGTACGCCCCAACCCCCCCCCTTCACTTTTGTTGTGTGAACTTATATTAGCATCAAGGGAGAAAAATGACAAACATCTCAATTGGCCAGCTGTGTGGAGAGGGACAACACTGTTGGGGTGTAGCTACAATGAGGCAAATTAGCTTTGTCGCTGGGATGGTTCAGGGAAGCAGAGAACAGGAGGATTAGGCACCATTTTTGTGTAAAAAGGAGTCAAATCCAAAAGACCAAAGAAAGCACACTTGGTTCATACTTGAAAATGGACATTACCGTGGGAATAAAAAATATAGAAGACAACAAATTTTTTTTTTTCATTTTTAATTATTATTTTAAAATTCAGAAACTCTTTTTTTTGTTTGGATTTGGACTATGGACTCAAACATGGGCTAAACAAATATTGGGCTCAAAGCATGAACAAAAGTGATTTTATTTTTATTTTAATTTTTATTTTCCTTTTCAAAATAATAATGAAATTGAGAAGATACCCGGACAAAATTAGGTGTTCACATTACCGTCCCTTGAAAGATAAGGAAGAGACCTACAATTTCAGGTTTCACAAGAATTGTCAAATTATGCCAAAATCAAGGCTAAATTGGGTCCCGATTTCTCTGGCGCGGATCTGTGCGCAGTCCATGATGTTCCTTCACATAAATGGGCCTAACTTACTCATCTTAAGCCCAATTAAGGTATATGATACCCTGTTGGAAAGCTTATTCTGAGTCCCTTAATTTGGTCTAGGGTTAGGTCGGGATTAATAAGCGTAAATAGCAGTTTACAGCCGCACAAGTCAGAGAGAGACGGAAATTAGACAACTTTTACAATCAAGGTTTTTTGCTTTTAAATTATTGGGCTTAATTGCTAAACATTGTTAATTTTCGCATTTTTACTCATCTTGACCTAGTTGCCTTGCGCAGAGCATAACCAGAGCTACAGATATCGGATTTTGGTGATCTTGCTTCCGTCAGAAAGATAAGGAAGAGACCTACAATTTCAGGTTTCACAAGAATTGTCAAATTAGGCCAAAATCAAGGCTAAATTGGGTCAAGAGTTCTCTGGCGCGGATCAGTGCGTAGTCCATAATGTTCCTTCACTTAAATGGGCTTAACTTACTCATCTTAAGCCCAATTAAGGCATATGATACCTTGTTGGAAAGCTTTTTCAGAGGCCCTTAATTTGGTATAGGATTCGGCAGGATTAGTAAGCATAAATAGCAGTTTACCGCCGTTCAAGCCAGAGAGAGACGGAAATTAGACAACTTTTACAATCAATGTTTTTGCTTTTACATTATTGGGCTTAATTGCTTAACATTGTTAATTTTCGGATTTTTCACTCATCCTTACCTTGTTGCCTTGTGCAGAGCATAACTTGAGCTACAGATATCGGATTTTGGTGATCTTGCTGTCCCAAGAAAGATAAGAAAGAGACCTACAATTTCAGGTGTCACAAGAATTGTCAAATTAGGCAAAATTCAAGGCTAAATTGGGTCCCGAGTTCCTTGGCGCGGATCAGTGTGCAGTCCATGATGCTCCTTCACTTAAATGGGCGTAACTTACTCATCTTAAGCCCAATTAAGGCATATGATACCTTGTTGGAAATCTTATTCAGAGGCCCATAATTTGGTCTATGGTTAGGTCGGGATTAATAAGCGTAACTAACAGTTTACAGCCGCACAAGCCAGAGAGAGATAGAAATTAGACATTGTTGGGCTTAATTGCTAAACATTGTTAATTTTCGGATTTTTCACTCATCCTGACCTTGTTGCCTTGCACAGAGCATAACTAGAGCTACAGATATCGGATTTTGGTGATCTTGCTGTCCCTAGAAAGATAAGGAAGATACCTACAATTTCAGGTTTCGCAAGAATTGTCAAATTAGGCAAAAATCAAGGCTAAATTGGGTCCCGAGTTCTCTGGCGCTGATCAGTGCGCAGTCCATGATGTTCCATCACTTAAATGGGCCTAACTTACTCATCTTAAGCCCAATTAAGGCATATGATACCTTGTTGGAAAGCTTATTAAGAGGCACTTAATTTGGTCTAGGGTTAAGTCTGGATTTATAAGCATAAATAGCAGTTTACTGCCGCACAAGCCAGAGAGAGACGGAAATTAGACAACTTTTACAATCTTTGTTTTTTATTTTACATTATTGGGCTTAATTGCTAAACATTGTTAATTTTCGGATTTTTCACTCATCATGACCTTGTTGCCTTGCATAGAGCATAACTAGAGCAACAGATATCAGATTTTGATGATATTGCTGTCCTTAGAAAGATAAGGAAGAGGCCTACAATTTCAGGTTTCGCAAGAATTGTCAAATTTGGCCAAAATCAAGGCTAAATTGGGTACCGTGTTCTCTGGTCCGGATCAGTGCGCAGTCCAAGATGTTCCTTCACTTAAATGGGCCTAACTTACCCATCTTAAGCCCAATTAAGGCATATGATACCTTGTTGGAAAGCATATTCATAGGCCCTTAATTTGGTCTAGGTTTATGTCAGGAGTAACAAGCATAAATAACAGTTTACTGCCGCACAAGCCAGAGAGAGACGGAAATTAGACAACTTTTACAATCTTTGTTTTTGATTATACATTGTTGGGCTTAATTGATAAACATTGTTAATTTTCTGATTTTTCACTCATCCTGACCTTGTTGCCTTGCACACAGCATAAATAGAGCTACAGATATCGAATTTTGGTGATCTTGCTGTCCGTAGAAAGTTAAGGACTCTACCTACAATTTCAGGTTGCACAAGAATTGTCAAATTAGGCCAAAATCAAGGCTAAATTGGGTCCCGAGTTCTCTGGCGCTGATCAGTGCACAGTCCATGATGTTCCGTTTGGCCCCTTTTAGTTAGTTAGCAGTTAAAAGTAAATAATTTAAGTAGACTTTTACAATCATTTTTTCTTTACATTATGGTTAAGTGCTAAAATTGTTAATTTTGTTTTCACTCATCCCCTTCCTTGAGAGCATAATAGAGTACAGATTCGGTTGGTTTGTGTAGGGAGCTACAGCAAAAAAATAGCAAATAGAGGCCCTCAGCGCGACATGATGTCCTTCACTTAAATGGGCCTAACTTACTATTCTTAAGCCCAATTAAGGCATATGATATCTTGTTGGAAAGCTTATTCAGAGGCCCTTAATTTGGTCTAGGGTTAGGTCATGATTAATAAGCTTAAATAGCAGTTTACAGCCGCACAAGCCAGAGAGAGACGAAAATTAGACAACTTTTACAATCATTGTTTTTACTTTTACATTATTGGGCTTAAGTGCTAAACATTGTTAATTTTTGGATTTTTCACTCATCCTGACCTTGTTGCCTTGCGCAGAGCATAACTAGAGCTACAGATATCGGATTTTAATGATCTTGCTGTCCCAAGAAAGATAAGGAAGAGACCTACAATTTCAGGTGTCACAAAAATTGTCAAATTAGGCCAAAATCAAGGCTAAATTGGGACCCAAGTTCTTTGGTACAGATCAGTGCGCAATCCATGATGTTCCTTCACTGAAATGGACCTAACTTACTCATCTTAAGCCCAATTAAGGCATATGATACCTTGTTGGAAAGCTTATTCAGAGGCCCTTAATTTGTTCTAGTGTTAGGTCAGGATTAATAAGCATAAATAGCAGTTTACAGCCGCACAACCCAGAGAGAGACGTAAATTACTTTTACAATCATTGTTTTTGCTTTTACATTATTGGGCTTAATTGGGCTTAATTGTTAAACATTGTTAATTTTCGGATATTTCACTCAACCTGACCTTGTTGCCTTGCGCAGTGCATAACTAGAGCTACAGATATCGGATTTTGGTGATCTTGTTGTCCCAAGAAAGATAAGGAAGAGACATACAATTTTAGGTGTCACAAGAATTGTCAAATTAGTCCAAAATCAAGGCTAAATTGGGTCCCATGTTCTCTGGAGCATATCAGTGCGCAATCCATGATGTTCCTTCACTTAAATGGGCCTAACTTACTCATCTTAAGCCCAATTAAGGCTAATGATACCTTGTTGGAAATCTTATTCAGAGGCCCTTAATTTGGTCTAGGGTTAGGTCAGGATTAATCAACATAAATAGCAGTTTACAGCCGCACAAGCCAGAAAGAGATGGAAATTAGATAACTTTTACAATCAATGTTTTTGATTTTACATTATTGGGCTTAATTGCTAAACATTGTTAATTTTCGGATTTTTCACTCATCCTGACCTTGTTGCCTTGCGCAGAGCATAACTAGAGCTACATATATCATATTCTGGTGATCTTGCTGTCCCTAGAAAATTAAGGAAGAGGCCTACAATTCAGGTTTCACAAGAATTGTCAAATTAGGCCAAAATCATGGCTAAATTGGGTCCCGTGTTCTTTGGCACGGATCGGTGCAATCCATGATGTTCCTTCACTTAAATGGGCCTAACTTACTCATCTTAAGCCCAATTAAGGCATATGATACCTTGTTGGAAAGCATATTCATAGGCCCTTAATTTGGTCTAGGTTTAGATCAGGATTAATAAGCGTAAATAGCGAGTTCTGACCGCCAACCAGAGAGAGACGGAAATTAGACAACTTTTACAATCATTGTTTTGCTTTTACTATGGCTTAATTTAAAATTTTAATTTTTGATTTTCACTCATCCTGACCTTGTTGGATTGCGCAGAGCATAACTAGAGCTACATATATCGGATTTTGGTGATCTTGTTGTCCCTAGAAAGATAAGGAAGAGACCTACAATTTCAGGTTTCACAAGAGTTGTCAAATTAAGTCAAAATCAAGGCTAAATTGCGTCCCGAGTTCTCTGGCACGGATCAGTGTGCAATCCTTGATGTTCCTTCACTTAAATGGGCCTAACTTACTCATCTTAAGCCCAATTATGGCATAAGATACCTTGTTGGAAAGCTTATTCAGAGGCCCTTAATTTGGTCTAGGTTAGGTCAGGATAAATAAGCGTAAATAGCAGTTTACAGCCGCACAAGCCAGAAGGAGACGAAAATTAGACCACTTTTACAATCATTGTTTTTGCTTTTACATTATTGGGCTTAATTGGGCTAAATTGCTAAGCATTGTTAATTTTCGTATTTTTCACTCATCCTGACCTTGTTTCCTTGCGCGAGAGCATAACTAGAGCTACAAATATCGGATTTTGGGGATCTTGCTGTCCCTAGAAAGATAAGGAAGAGACCTACAATTTCGGGTGTCACAAGAATTGTAAAATTTGGCCAAAATCAAGGCTAAGTTGGGTCCCGAGTTCTCTAGCTTGGATCAGTCTGCGATCCATGATGTTCCTTCACTTAAATCGGCCTAACTTACTCATCTGAAGCCCAATTAAGGCTTATGATACCTTGTTGGAAAGCTTATTCAGATGCCCTTATTTTGGTCTAGGGTTAGGACATGATTAATAAGCATAAATAGTAGTTTACAGTCGCACAAGCCAGAGGGAGACATAAATTAGACAACTTTTACAATCATTGTTTTTGCTTTTACATTATTGGGCTTAATTGCTAAACATTGTTAATTTTTGGATTTTTCACTCATCCGACCTTGTTGCCTTGCGCGAGCATAACAAACTAGAGCTACGATATCGGATTTTGGTGATCTTGTTTGTCTCTAGAAAGATAAGGAAGAGACCTACAATTTCAGGTTTCACAAGAATTGTCAAATTAGGCCAAAATCAAGGCTTAGTTGGGTCCCGAGTTCTCTGCAGCGTGGATCGGTGCACAGTCCATGATGTTCCTTCACTTAAATGGGCCTAACTTACTCATCTTAAGCCCAATTAAGGCAGATGATACCTTGTTGGAAAGCTTATTCAGAGGCGCTTAATTTGGTCTAGGGTTAGGATCATGATTAATAAGCATAAATAGTAGTTTACAGCCGCACAAGCCGGAGGAGACGAAAATTAGACAACTTTTACAATCATTGTTTTTGCTTTTACATTATTAGGCTTAATTGCTAAACATTGTTAATTTTCGGATTTTTCACTCATCCCGACCTTGTTGCCTTGCGCGCAAAGCATAACTAGAGCTACAGATATCGGATTTTGGTGATCTTGCTTTGTCTCTAGAAAGAGGAAGAGACCTACAATTTCGGGTTTCACAAGAATTGTCAAATTAGGCCAAAATCAAGGCTTAGTTGGTCTCGAGTTCTCCGCGTGGATCTGCTCCATGATGTTCCTTCACTTAAATGGGCGTAACTTACTCGTCTTAAGCCCAAGGTATGATACCTTGTTGGAAAGCTTATTCAGAGGACTTAATTTGGTCTAGGTTAGGTCATGATTAATAAGCATAAATAGCGGTTTATAGCCGCACATGCCAGAGAGAGAGGAAATTAGACAACTTTTACAATCTTTGTTTTTGCTTTTACATTATTGGGCTTAATTGGGCTTAATTGCTAAACATTGTTAATTTTCGGATTTTTACTATCCTAACCTTGTTGCCTTGCGAACGCATAACTAGAGCTACAAATATCGGATTTTGGTGATCTTGCTGTCCCTAGAAAGATAAGAAAGAGACCTATAATTTCAGGTTTCACAAGAATTGTCAAATTAAGCAAACTTCAAGGCAAAATTGGGTCCCGAGTTCCCTGGCGAGGATCAGTGTGCAGTCCATGATGTTCCTTCACATAAATGGGCGTAACTTACTCATCTTAAGCCCAATTAAGGCTTATGATACCTTGTTGGAAAGCTTATTCGAGAGGCCCTTAATTTGGTCTAGGGTTAGGTCGGGATTAATAAGCATAAATAGCAGTTTATAGCCGCACAAGCCAGAGAGGGACGAAAATTAGACAACTTTTACAATCTTTGTTTTTGATTTTACATTATTGGGCTTAATTGCTAAACATTGTTAATTTTTGGATTTTTCACTCATCCCGACCTTGTTGCCTTGCGTAGAGGATAACTAGGAGCTACGATATATCGGATTTTGGTGATCTTGCTGTCCCTAGAAAGATAAGGAAGAGACCTACAATTTCGGGTTTCACAAGAATTGTCAAATTAGGCCAAAATCAAGGCTAAATTGGGTCCCGAGTTCTTTGGTGCGGATCGAGATGCTCCATGATGTTCCTTCATTTAAATGGGCCTAACTTACTCATCTTAAGCCCAATAAAGGCATATGATACCTTATTGGAAAGCATATTCAGAGGTCCTTAATTTGGTCTAGGGTTAGATCAGGATTAATAAGCATAAATAGCAGTTTACAGCCGCACATGCTTGAAGAGAGACGGAAATTAGACAACTTGCACAATCATGAGCATAACTAGAGCTAAAAGATATCCGATTTTGGTTATCTTGCTTGTCCCTAGAAAGATAAGAAAGAGACCTACAATTTCAGGTTTCACAAGAATTGTCAAATTAGGCCAAAATCAAAGCTAAATTGAGTCATGAGTTCTCTAGCGCGGATAAGTGTACAGTCCATGATGTTCCTTCACTTAAATTGGCGTAACTTACTCATCTTAAGCCCAATTAAGGCATATGATACCTTGTTGGAAAGCTTATTCAGAGGCCCATATTTTGGTCTAGGGTTAGTTCGGGATTAATAAGCGCAAATAGCAGTTTACAGCCGCACAAGCCAGAGAGAGACGGAAATTAGAAAACTTTTACAATCATTGTTCTTGCTTTTACATTGTTGGGCTTAATTGCTAAACTTTGTTCATTTTTGGATTTTTCACTCATCCTGACCTTGTTTCCTTTCGCAGAGCATAACTAGAGCTACATATATCAGATTTTGGTGATCTTGCTGTCCCTAGAAGGATAAGGAAGAGACCTACAATTTCAGGTTTCACAAGAATTGTCAAACTAGGCCAAAATCAAGGCTAAATTGGGACCTGAGTTCTCTGGGGCGGATCAATGCCCAGTCCATGATGTTCCTTCAGTTAAATGGGCCATACTTACTCATCTTAAGCCCAATTAAGGCATATGATACCTTGTTGGAAAGCTTATTCAGATGCACTTAATTTGGTCTAGGGTTTGGTTAGGATTAATAAGCATAACTAGCAGTTTACAGCCGCACAAGCCAGAGGGAGATGGAAATTAGACAACTTTTACAATCATTATTTTTGCTTTTACATTATTGGGCTTAATTGCTAAACATTGTTAATTTTCGGATTTTTCTCTCATCCTGACCTTGTTGCCTTGTGCAGAGTATAACTAGAGCTACAGATATCGGATTTTGGTGATCTTGCTGTCCCTGGAAAGATAAGGAAGAGACCTGCAATTTCGGGTTTCACATGAATTGTCAAATTAGGCCAAAATCAAGGCTAAGTTGGGTCCAGGTTCTCGGCGCGGATCGGTGCACGGTCCATGATGTTCCTTCACTTAAATGGGCCTAACTTACGCATATTAAGCCCAATTAAGGCATATGATACCTTGTTGGAAAGCTTATTCAGAGGCCCTTAATTTGGTCTAGGGTTAGGTCAGGATTAATAAGAATAAATAGCAGTTTACAGCCGCACAAGCTAGAGAGAGAGACAGAAATTAGACAACTTTTACAATCATTGTTTTTTCTTTTACATTATTGGGCTTAATTGGGTTTATTTGCAAAACATTGTTAATTTTTGGATTTTTCACTCATCCTGACCTTGTTGCCTTGCGCAAAGCATAACTAGAGCTACAGATATCGTATTTTTGTGATCTTGCTGTCCCTAGAAAGATATAGAAGACACCTTCAATTTCATGTGTCACAAGAATTGTCAAATTAGGAAAAAATCAACGCGAAATTGGGTCCCGAGTTCTCTGGCGCGAATCAGTGCGCAATCCATGATGTAACTTCACTTAAATGGGCCTAACTTACTCATCTTAAGCCCAATTAAGGCATATGATACCTTGTTGGAAAGCTTATTCAGACGCCCTTAATTTGGTCTAGGGTTAGGTCAGGATTAATAAGCATAAATAGCAGTTTACAGCCGCACAAGCCAGAGAGAGACGGAAATTAGACAACTTTTACAATCATTGTTTTTGCTTTTACATTATTGGGCTTAATTGGGCTTAATTGCTAAACATTGTTAATTTTCGGATTTTTCAGTCATCCTAACCTTGTTGCCTTGCGCAACGAATAACTAGAGCCACAGATATCCGATTTTGGTGATCTTGCTGTCCCAAGAAAGATAAGGAAGAGACCTACAATTTCAGGTTTCACATGAATTGTCAAATTAGGCCAAAATCAAGGCTACATTGGGTCCCGAGTTCTCTGGCGCTGATAAGTGCGCAGTCCATGATGTTCCTTCACTTAAATGGGCCTAACTTACTCATATTAAGCCCAATTAAGGCTTATGATGCCTTGTTGGAAAGCTTATTCAGAGGCCCTTAATTTGGTCTAGGGTTAGGTCAGGATTAATAAGCATAAATAGCAGTTTATAGCCGCACAAGCCAGAGAGAGACGAAAATTAGACAACTTTTACAATCTTTATTTTTGATTTTACATTATTGTGCTTAATTGCTAAACATTGTTAATTTTTGGATTTTTCACCCATCCTGACATTGTTGCCTTGCGTAGAGGATAACTAGAGCTACATATATCATATTTTGGTGATCTTGCTGTCCTTAGAAAGTTAAGGAAATGGCCTACAATTCAGGTTTCATAAGACTTGTCAAATTAGGCCAAAATCATGGTTAAATTGGGTCCCATGTTCTTTGGCGCGGATCAGTGCATAGTCCATGATGTTCCTTCACTTAAATGGGCCTAACATACACATCTTAAGCCCAATTAAGGCATATGATACCTTGTTGGAAAGCATATTCATAGGCCCTTAATTTGGTCAAGGTTTAGGTCAGGATTAATAAGCATAAATAGCAGTTTACGGCCGCACAAGCCAGAGAGAGACGGGAATTAGATAACTTTTACAATCATTTTGTTTGCTTTTACATTTTTGGGCTTAATTGGGCTTAATTGCTAAACATTGTTAATTTTCGGATTTTTCACTCATCCTGGCCTTGTTGCCTTGCGCAGAGCATAACTAGAGCTAAAGATATCGGATTATGGTTATCTTGCTGTCCCTAGAAGGATAAGGAAGAGACCTACAATTTCAGGTTTCACAAGAATTGTCAAATTATGCCAAAATCAAGGCTACATTGAGTCCCGAGTTCTCTGGCGCGGATCAGTGCGCAGTCCATGATGTTCCTTCACTTAAATTGGCCTAACTTACTCATCTTAAGCCCAATTAAGGCATATGATACCTTGTTGGAAAGCTTATTCAGAGGCCCTTAATTTGGTCTAGGTGTAGGTCAGGATTAATAAGCGTAAATAGCAGTTTACAGCCGCACAAGCCAGAGAGAGACGGAAATTAGAAAACTTTTACAATCATTGTTCTTGCTTTTACATTATTGGGCTTAATTGCTAAACATTGTTAATTTTCGGATTTTTCACTCATCCTGACCTTGTTGCCTTGCGCAGAGCATAACTAGAGCTACATATATCAGATTTTGGTGATCTTGCTGTCCCTAGAAGGATAAGGAAGAGACCTACAATTTCAGGTTTCACAAGAATTGTCAAACTAGGCCAAAATCAAGGCTAAATTGGGTCCCGAGTTCTCTGGCGTGGATCAGTGCACAGTCCATGATGTTCCTTCACTTAAATGGGCCTAACTTACTCATCTTAAGCCCAATTAAGGCATATGATACCTTGTTGGAAAGCTTATTCAGAGGCCCTTAATTTGGTCTAGGGTTTGGTCAGGATTAATAAGCGTAAATAACAGTTTACAACCGCACATGCCAGAGAGTGACGGAAATTAGATAACTTTTACAATCTTTGTTTTTGATTTTACATATTGGGCTTAATTGCTAAACATTGTTAATTTTCGGATTTTTCTCTCATCCTGACCTTGTTGCCTTGTGCAGAGCATAACTAGAGCTACAGATATCAAATTTTGGTGATCTTGCTGTCCCTAGAAAGATAAGGAGGAAACCTACAATTTCAGGTTTCACATGAATTGTCAAATTAGGCCAAACTCAAGGCTACATAGAGTCTGGAGTTCTCTGGCGCGGATCAGTGCGTGGTCCGTGATGTTCCTTCACTTAAATGGGCCTAACTTACCCATCTTAAGCCCAATTAAGGCATATGATGCCTTGTTGGAAAGCTTATTCAGAGGCACTTAATTTGGTCTAGGGTTAAGTTAGGATTAATATGCATAAATAGCATTTTACAGCCGCACAAGCCAGAGAGAGACGGAAATTAGACAACTTTTACAATCATTGTTTTTGCTTTTACATTGTTGGGCATAATTGCTAAACATTGTTAATTTTTGGATTTATCACTCATTCTGACCTTGTTGCCTTGCGCAGAGCATAACTGGAGCTACATATATCAGATTTTGGTGATCTTGCTGTTCCTTGAAAGATAAGGAAGAGACCTACAATTTCAGGTTTCACATGAATTGTCAAATTAGGCCAAAATCTAGGCTAAATTGGGTCCCGTGTTCTCTGGCGCGGATCAGTGCGCAGTCCATGATGTTCCTTCACTTAAATCGGCCTAACTTACTTATCTTAAGCCCAATTAAGGCTTATGATACCTTGTTGGAAAGCTTATTCAGAGGCCCTTAATATGGTCTAGGGTTAGGTCAGGATAAATAAGCATAAATAGCAGTTTACAGTCGTACAAGTCAAAGAGAGACGAAAATTAGACAACTTTTACAATCATTGTTTTTGCTTTTACATTATTGGGCTTAATTGCTAAACATTGTTAATTTTCGGATTTTTCACTCATCCTGACCTTGTTGCCTTGCGCAGAGCCTAACTTGAGCTACATATATCGGATTTTGGTGATCATACTGTCCCTAGAAAGATAAGGAAGAGACCTACAATTTCAGGTTTCACAAGAATTGTCAAACTAGGCCAAAATCAAGGCTAAATTGGGTCCCAAATTTTCTGGCGCGAATCAGTGAGCAGTCCATGGTGTTCCTTCACTTAAATGGGCCTAACTTACTCATCTTAAGCCCCATTAAGGCAAATGATACCTGAGATACCCCGTTGTGCCCCATTGTATTATTAGATTAAAACCTTAATATTTAATTACTTAATCGCGCGCTTATCGTTGAAAATACGTAAAAATTAAAACTTATATCATTATCATATAACTTCTTCAAATTTAAAACACACCAAGGTAGTAATATATATACATACACACATGTTTATTTATTACATTACCAAAACACTGTTGAGGGTATCCCCTCAGTAGGATCCCTCACATGCATAAACTTCACTACAGTCATACTTAGCGGAAATATAAATACTCCTTAGACACACTGGCCATAATGTCTGTACTCTAATCGCCATGAGTTACAGCTCGACCTCCAGCATCCGGTTCATACGGAGTTCCATCTAACTCCTCAGCAATTGGTTCCTCCATCTCACATCAGAAATAAAATACCACACACATAAAGATATAGGGAATAAGAAACAGTTCTATCCTCAAAAAGCGGAAAAGAGTAATAGTAAATTATACAGTAATTGTCACAAACACGCATCACTCAAAATCAACAATCATCCTCAATTCACTATATCATCCTCTACCCTCAGCCCATGCAACTAAAACTTTATACTGATGTGGCCATCTTCACTCCTGTCACATTAGTCAGTAGTCCAGAACGGTCCAATACCCATAACTTTCGAACGCATCAAAGACTAAACAAGTATTAGTCTAAAATGGTCCAGTGCCAATAACATACGAACTCGTCAAGGAATATCATTCCATAACAGCCCAGTGCCAAGAACATACGAACTCGTCAAGGAGTATCAATCCAGACGGTCCAGTGCCAATAACATACGAACTCGTCAAGGAATATCATTCCATAATGGTCCAGTGCCAAGAACATTCGAACGCGTCAAGAACTAAAGAGTATTACGGTAATCTACCTCGGCATCCACATCCGTAGGGCACTCACCCGCAATATCCGATATCCCAAAATAGGATATCCTGACCTCGTGTGTTCCACTCACACGGCTGTGAATAACAATTACATCAATAACAACCTAGTGCCTCAAGCTTCCATCATAGTCTCAACACCTTTTTCCCCATAGATAACACCACTTAATTAGGCTAGGCACCTCTAAATCACCTTTATTCTCTCATCCAAACAATTATCTCCCGAACAACACATATCCTTACTTAAAAATCAACTAAGCACAATATTAAACCCAGGCAGACCATGCATAAAAATTAATCAACAGAATATTCCAACATCTCAATATCATATAAAGCAATTTATCACAACCAACTCATAATAATCAAACCAAATAAATAACAAAGTCAGACTCTGTCACGGCCTGGCCGTGATAGCCATCACGGGCGTGACAGACAACAAACATCCTCAATATCCTAAATATTCAAACACCGCAATAATACGTCACATGCAGATGGAATACCTCAACCAGCGTATCACAGTAAATTTGATAACATAAAATCAAACATCCTCAAATACTTAAAATCAACTTAATGTCGATAAACCTACAATCCCCGAATCACCATTGGTTTTACAGAAAAGGTTTCCAATGGGATTTTGGTCTTGTCGATTACTCGACTACTAGTAGGGTTTAGGTTGCCCTACACAATTATCATATAATCTACTACTTATCGATTCCGACGATAGGTTGATTCTTTTCCCCACCTGAGCTAGCACCGGAAATACGTACACGACGATCCTCGTTATCCCGCCACGAGTTAACACAACCACCTTCAACCAAACAACATAACTATAATTAATCAACTAACAACCATCTATGACACTTTAGGGCTAGGTTCGGCCAAGACTTAGAAAATAGGTTTAGGGTTATCTTCTTAATGCCATCTTTTGGATCCTAGTTACTAGAGTCTTAACTAACATAGATTACTTATTACAAGACTAAAATTTGAAACAAAATCCTCTAACCTTTAGGGTTAGGGTTTCGGCCAAGGGCTTACTTTTAGGGTTCAAAATCCTTAAAATTTATAATCATGATTAAGTCATAGATTAATGATCCTTGATTTACCTAAATCATGGATTAGTGACTAAACAACTAAAGTTGAAACTCAAAACTTCCTATCTCTTTTATACAAGGATTCGGCCTCAACATGTTCATAGGGTTAGGGTTCTTAGTTTAATAAACCAACTTGGATTTATTAAGCATACATACTAATAGCTTGATTAACAAGATCATTAATGAAAACCATGAACAAAAACTCTACCAAACCTACTTTGATAGATTCGGCCAAGGCTAGGTTTTTAGGAAAGAAATTTTTGATTACATCATGCTCTTAGATTTAGATAATATGCATGATATCAAGAAGATAGAAAGTAGTTTCATCATCATTAGATTTTTCTAGAATTTATTATGACTTTTCAAAGTTCTAGGGTTAGAAACTTGAAAATGATGAACACATATGAAACAAACTTTGAATCAAGAAACTTGCTAAAGAACATAGGCATGATTAAGGAAGAAGATTAGGATTTACCTCTTGAAAATCAATGACAAAGGAAATCCAAGAACTTGCTTCACAAATTTAACACTAAAGAACTTATGAACTTAGGGTTTTGAACAAAAAGGCATTTGAAACTAAGTGAAAAGTGAGAGTATGGTATTTATAGAGATAGTGGCGCCATCTTGGGAAGGATATAGAAGTGATGAGTTGTCTTGCTAAAAGGATTAAAATGCAAATACTTCCTAGGGACCATTTTTCAAAGATTCCAAAAGTTTAAGGACTAGTTTGCAATTTGCCAATAAATTGTCATGATGACTTTTTACCACATTTAATGTGATCTTATCTTGACTAATTTGGGCTGATTTTATGTCATAGATATTTTTAAGAACAATCATGAAGGTTGAAGAAAAATCAAGAATGTTGAAGAAGGTTAAAGAATGATGTAGAATAATGTGGAAGATTGTGGAACATTCTAGAAAAATCTTGGTTCATCCAACAACAAATGAGGGCAGCCTTCAATTCCTCATGGGCTTGCGCATGGGCTTAGTAACTTTGGGGTTGAATTCATTTTTGTGGGGCCCACTTAAAGATTTAAGCATTAAGCTTGACTTAGGTAACTTGTATAGTTTCAAATAGGCTTTATGGAATCAATCCATGAACTAGGAAATTTTGGGCTTCATAACCACGTCCATTAGAGATTGGTAACAAGGATTCTAGCCCAATTCACTTGAAAAAAAACTTAGAAACTAATTTAGGGACAAAATGGTAATTAACAGAAAGTTCAGGGACTTAAGCGTAAAATTCCTAAATTTTCACTCTAACCTTGTAGAACCTTCTAGACTTAAAAATATGATTCATCCCCTTGAATCATCTCAAAATCCTAAGATAAACCCTCTATCGGCTCTTAGAAACTCCAAAATCCCTTCCGTCGTCTACCCGATTACGCGTTTCGCCCGAAAAAACATAATTTATTTTATTTTTTTCTGAAATAATTCTAAAAATACAAAATTGTAGGAAATAAAGTACTAAACTTAAGTCTTTCGTTCACGAATTAAAATTAGGTCTTTTGAGCAGTATTATTATACTGTCAATAGAATTCGCGGGCCGGGTTTACTGACTTTCCAACCTAAATTTTAATCGTAGCTTCCTACGTTCAAGTAGGATTGAGTAGTAAACTCCATTTATTTAAAATAATTTTCTAAAACTCAAATAAATTTATAAACATATTTATATGTATTACTCTTATTTCAAACAAAGTGAAATACGGTGGTGTTACATTACTACCCCTCTTAGAAAAAAATTCCGTCCTCGGAATCTCTTAACTCAACACTAGACATCATCTTGTAATCTTATCTTAATCTAAAGCTCCAACAATATATTTCTCATCGCTGTTTTTCCACTAGGTGACAGCGGTAACTTCATAATGGAATTCATGCTTATATCATTCTCGTTTTATCCTCGAACTTATCCATCACTATATTCTATTCATTGTCCTTAACCTTTCCCACTTGATCTAACATACTTAAAGGACATAATTAAAACTTAATCCTTCAAACATATCCTATTATTGAAATTTATATCAAATCATACATACCGGATTTTGGTGATCTTGTTGTCCCTAGAAAGATAAGGAAGAGACCTACAATTTCAGATTTCACAAGAATTGTCAAATTAGGCCAAAATCAAGGCTAAATTGGGTCCCGTGTTCTCTCAGGTGCGGATCGGTGCAAAGTCCATGATGTTCCTTCACTTAAATGGGCCTAACTAACTCATCTTAAGCCCAATTAAGGCATATGATACCTTGTTGGAAAGCTTATTCGAGAGGCCCTTAATTTGGTCTAGGGTTATTTCATGATTAATAAGCATAAATAACAGTTTATAGCCGCACATGACAAAGAGAGACGGAAATTAGACAACTTTTACAATCAATGTTTTTGATTTTACATTATGGGGCTTAATTGGGCTTAATTGCTAAACATTGTTAATTTTCAGATTTTTCACTCATCCTGACCTTGTTGCCTTGCACGAGCATAACTAGAGCTACAGTTATCGGATTTTGGAGATCTTACTGTCCCTAGAAATATAAGGAAGAGACCTACAATTTCAGGTATCACAAGAATTATCAAATTATGCCAAAATCAAGGCTAAATTGGGTCCCGAGTTCTCTGGCGCTGATCAGTGCGCAGTCCATGATGTTCGTTCAATTAAATGGGCCTAACTTACTCATCTTAAGCCCAATTAAGGAATATGATACCTTGTTGGAAAGCATATTCATAGGCCCCTAATTTGGTCTAGGTTTAGGTCAAGATTAATAAGCGTAAATAGCAGTTTACAGCCGCACAAGCCAGAGAGAGACAGAAATTAGACAACTTTTACAATCATTGTGTTTGCTTTTATATTTTTGGGCTTAATTGGGCATAATTGCTAAACACTATTAATTTTCGGATTTTTCACTCATCCTGGCCTTGTTACCTTGCACAGAGCACAACTAGAGCTACAGATATCGGATTTTGGTTACCTTGCTGTCCCTAGAAAGATGAGGAAGGGATCTACAATTTCAGGTTTCACAAGAATTGTCAAATTAGGCCAAAATCAAGGCTAAATTGCGTCCAGAGTTCTCTGGTGCGGAATAGTGCGCAATCCATGATGTTCCTTCACTTAAATGGGCCTAACTTACTCATCTTAAGCACAATTAAGGCATATGATACCTTGTTGGAAAGCTTATTCAGAGGCCCTTAATTTGGTCTAGGGTTAGGTCAGGATTAATAAGCATAAATAGTAGTTTACAACCGTCCAAGCTAAAGAGAGACGGAAACTAGACAACTTTTACAATCATTGTTTTTGCTTTCACATTATTGGGCTTAATTGCTAAACATTATTAATTTTCGGAATTTTTCACTCATCCTGACCTTGTTGCCTTGCGCAGAGCATAATTAGTGCTACAGATATCGGATTTTGGTGATCTTGCAGTCCCTAGAAAGATAAGGAAGAGACCTACAATTTCAGGATTCACAAGTATTGTTAAATTAGGCCAAAATAAAGGCTAAATTGGGTCCTGAGTTCTCTGGCGCGAATCAGTGCACAGTCCATGATGTTCCTTCACTTAAATGGGCCTAACCTACTCTTCTTAAGCCCAATTAAGCCAAATGATACCTTGTTGGAAAGCTTATTCAGAGGCCCATAATTTGGTCTAGGGTTAGGTCGGGATTAATAAGATAAAAATAGCAGTTTACAGCCGCACAAGCCAGAGAGAGACGGAAATTAGACAACTTTTACAATCAATGTTTCTGCTTTTACATTATCGGGCTTAATTGCAAAACATTGTTAATTTTTGGATTTTTCACTCATCCTGACCTTGTTGCCTTGCACAGAGCATAACTAGAGCTACAGATATCGGATTTTGGTGATCTTGCTGTCATTAGAAGATAAGGAAGAGACCTACAATTTCAGGTTTCACAAGAATTGTCAAATTAGGCCAAAATCAAGCCTAAATTGGGTCCCGAGTTCTCTGGCGATGATCAGTGCGCAGTCCACGATGTTCCTTCACTTAAATGGGCCTAACTTACTCATCTTAAGACCAATTAAGGAATATGATACCTTGTTGGAAAGAATATTCATAGGCCCTTAATTTGGTCTAGGTTTAGAAAAGGATTAATATGCGTAAATAGCAGTTTGCAGCCGCACAAGCCAGAGAGAGATGGAAATTAGACAACTTTTACAACCATTGTGTTTGCTTTTACACTTTTGGGCTTAATTGGGCTTAATTGCTAAACATTGTTAATTTTCGGATTTGTCACTCATGCTGGCCTTGTTTCCTTGCGCAGAGCATAACTAGAGCTACATATATCTGATTTTGGTTATCTTGCTGTCCCTAGAAAGATAAGGAGGAGACCTACAATTTCAGGTTTCACATGAATTGTCAAATTAGCAAAAATCAAGGCTACATTGAGTCTCGAGTTCTCTGGCGCCGATCAGTGCGCAGTCCATGATTTACCTTCACTTAAATGGGCCTAACTTACTCATCTTAAGCCCAATAAGGCATATGATACCTTGTTGGAAAGCTTATTCAGAGGCCCTTAATTTGGTCTAGGTTTAGGTCAGGATTAATAAGCGTAAATAGCAGTTTACAGCAGCACAAGCAAGAGAGAGACAGAAATTAGACAACTTTTACAATCATTGTTTTGCTTTCACATTATTGGGCTTAATTGGGCTTAATTTCTAAACATTGTTAATTTTCGGATATTTCAATCATCCTGACCTTGTTGCCTTGCGCAGAGGATAACTAGAGCTACAGATATCGGATTTTGGTGATCTTGCTGTCCATAGAAAGATAAGGAAGAGACTTACAATTTCATGTTTCACAAGAATTGTCAAATTAGGCCAAAATCAAGGCTAAATTGCATCCCCAGTTCTTTGGCGTGGATTAGTGCACAATCTATGATGTTCCTTCACTTAAATGGGCCTAACTTACTCATCTTAAGCCCAATCAAGGCATATGATACCTTGTTGGAAAGCTTATTCAGAGGCCCTTAATTTTGTCTAGGGTCAGGTCAGGATTAATAAGCATAAATAGCAGTTTACAGCTGTACAAACCAGAGAGAGACGGAAATTAGATAACTTTTACAATCTTTGTTTTTGTTTTACATTTTTGGGCTTAATTGCTAAACATTGTTAATTTTCGGATTTTTCTCTCATCCTGACCTTGTTGCCTTACGCAGAGCATAACTAGAGCTACAGATATCGGATTTTGGTGATCTTGCTGTCCCTAGAAAGATAAGGAAGAGACCTACAATTTCAGGTTTCACAAGAGTTGTCTAATTAGGCCAAAATCAAGGCTAAATTGGGTCCCGAGTTCTCTGGCACGGATCTGTGTGCAGTCCATGATGTTCTTTCACTTAAATGGGCCTAATTTACTCATCTTAAGACCAATTAAGGCATATGATTCCTTGTTTGAAATCTTATTCTGATGCACTTAATTAGGTCTAGGTTTAGGTCAGGATTAATAAGCATAAATAGCAGTTTAAAGCCGCACAAGCCAGAGAGAGACAGAAATTAGACAACTGTTACAATCATTGTTTTTGCTTTCACATTATTGGGCTTAATTGGGCTTAATTGCTAAACTTTGTTAATTTTCGGATTTTTCACTCATCCTGATCTTGTTGCCTTGCGCAGAGCATATCTAGAGCTACAGATATCGGATTTTGGTGATCTTGCTGTCCCTAGAAAGATAAGGAAGAGGATTACAATATCGGGTTTCACAAAAATTGTCAAATTAGGCCAAAATCAAGGCTACATTGGGTCTCGAGTTCTCTGGCGAGGATCAGTGCACAGTCCATGATGTTCCTTCACTGAAATGGGCCTAACTTACTCATCTTAAGCCCAATTATGACATATGATACCTTGTTGGAAAGCTTATTCAGAGGCCCTTAATTTGTTCTAGGGTTAGGTCAGGATTAATAAGCATAAATTGTAGTTTACAGCGGCACAAGCCAGAAAGAGAAGGAAATTACTTTTACAATCATTGTTTTTACTTTTACATTATTGGGCATAATTGGGCTTAATTGCTAAACATTGTTAATTTTTGGATATTTCACTCAACCTGACCTTGTTGCCTTGCGTAGAGCATAACTAGAGCTATAGATATCGGATTTTGGTGACCTTGCTGTCCCTAGAAAGATAAGGAAGAGACCTACAATTTCAGGTTTCTCAAGTATTGTCAAATTTGGCCAAAATCAAGGCTAAATAGGGTCCCGTGTTCTCTGGCGCAAATCAGTGCGCAGTCCATGATGTTCCTTCACTTTAATGGGCCTAACTTACTCATCTTAAGCCCAATTAAGGCATATGATACCTTGTTGTAAAACTAATTCAGAGGCCCTCAATTTGGTCTAGGGTTAGGTGAGGATTAAAAAGTATAAATAGCAGTTTACACCCGCACAAGCCAGAGAGAGACGGAAATTAGACAACTTTTACAATCATTGTTTTTGCTTTTACATTATTGGGCTTAATTGCTAAACATTGAGAATTTTCGGATTTTTCACTCATTCTGACCTTTTTGCCTTGCGCGGAACATAACTGGAGCTACAGATATCGGATTTTGGGGATCTTGCTGTCCCTAGAAAGATAAGGAAGAGACCTCCAATTTCAGGTTTCACAAGAATTGTCAAATTAGGCTAAATTCAAGGCTAAATTGGGTCCCCAGTTCTCTGGCATGGATCAGTGCGCAATCTTTGATGTTCCTTCACTGAAATGGGCCTAACTTACTCATCTTAAGCCCAATTATGGCATATGATACCTTGTTGGAAAGCTTATTCAGAGGCCCTTAATTTGTTCTAGGGTGAGGTCAGGATTAATAAGCATAAATAGCAGTTTACAGCCGCACAAGCCAGAGAGAGACGGAAATTAGACAAATTTTACAATCGTTGTTTTTGCTTTTACATTATTGGGCTTAATTGGGCTTAATTGCTAAACATTGTTAATTTTCAGATTTTTCACTTATCCTGACCTTGTTGCCTTGCACAGACCATAACTAGAGCTACAGATATCGGATTTTGGTGATCTTTGGTTCCTTAGAAAGATAAGGATGAGACCTACAATTTCAGTTTTCACAAGAATTGTCAAATTAGGCCAAAATCATGGCTAAATTGGGTCCCGAGTTCTCTGGCACGGATCAGTCCGCAGTCCATGAAGTTCCTTCACTTAAATGGGCCTAACTTACTCATCTTAAGCCCAATTAAGGCTTATGATGCGTTGTTGGAAAGCTTATTCAGAGGCCCTTAATTTGGTCTAGGGTTAGGTCAGGAATAATAAGCATAAATTGCAGTTTACAGCCGCACAAGAGAGAGAGACGGAAATTAGACAACTTTTACAATGATTGTTTTTGCTTTTACATTATTGGGCTTAGTTGCTAAACATTGTCAATTTTCGGATTTTCCACTCATCCTGACCTAGTTGCCTTGCATAGAGCATAACTAGAGATACAAATATCGGATTTTGGGGATCTTTAGTTCCCTAGAAAGATAAGGAAGAGACCTCCAATTTCAGGTTTCACAAGAATTGTCAAATTAGGCCAAATTCAAGGCTAAATTGGGTCCCGAGTTCTCTGGCACGGATCAGTGCGCAGTCCATGATGTTCCTTCACTGAAATGGGCCTAACTTACTCATCTTATGCCCAATTAAGGCAAATGATACCTTGTTGGAAAGCTTATTCAGAGGCCCTTAATTTTGTCTAGGGTTAGGTCAGGATTAATAAGCATAAATAACAGTTTACAGCTGTACAATCCAGAGAGAGACAGAAATTAGATAACTTTTACAATCTTTGTTTTTGCTTTTACATTTTTGGGATTAATTGCTAAACATTGTTAATTTTCGGATTTTTCACTCATCCTGACCTTGTTGCCTTGCACAGAGCCTAACTAGAGCTACAGATATCGGGTTTTGGTGATCTTGCTGTCCCTAGAAAGATAAGGAAGACACCTACAATTTCAGGTTTCACAAGAATTGTCAAATTAGGCCAAAATCAAGGCTATATTGGGTCACGAGTTCTCTGGCACGGATCAGTGTACAGTCCATGATGTTCCTTCACTTAAATGTGCCTAACTTACTCATCTTAAGCCTAATTAAGGAATATGATACCTTGTTGGAAATCTTATTCAGATGCACTTAATTTGGTCTAGGGTTTGGTCAGGATTAATAAGCATAAATAGCAGTTTACAGCCGCACAAGCCAGAGAGAGACGGAAAATAGACAACTTTTACAATCTTTGTTTTAGATTTTACATTATTGGGCTTAATTGGGTTTAATTGCTAAACATTGTTAATTTACGGATTTTTCAGTCATCCTGACCTTGTTGCCTTGCGCAGACCATAACTAGAGCTACAGATATCGGATTTTGGTGATCTTGTTGTCGCTAGAAAGATAAGGAAGAGGCCTACAATATCGGGTTTCACAAAAAATTTCAAATTAGGCCGAAATCAAGGCTACATTGGGTCCCGAGTTCTCTAGCGAGGATCAGTGCACAGTCCATGATGTTCCTTCACTTAAATGGGCCTAACTTACTTATCTTAAGCCCAATTAAGGCATATGATACCTTGTTGGAAAGCATATTCATAGGCCCTTAATTTGGCCTAGGTTTAGGTCAGGATTAATAAGCGTAAATAGCAGTTGACAGCCGCACAAGCCAGAGAGAGACGGAAATTAGACAACTTTTACAATCATTGTTTTTGCTTTTACATTATTGGGCTTAATTTCTAAACATTATTAATTTTAGGATTTTTCACTCATCCTGACCTTGTTGCCTTGCGCAGAGCATAACTAGAGCTACAGATATCGGGTTTTGGTGATCTTGCTATCCCTAGAAAGATAAGGAAGACGCCTACAATTTCAGGTTTCACAAGAATTGTCAAATTAGGCCAAAATCAAGGGTATATTGGGTCACGAGTTCTCTGGCACGGATCAGTGTACAGTCCATGATGTTCCTTCACTTAGATGGGCCTAACTTACTCATCTTAAGCCCAATTTAGGCGTATGATACCTTGTTGGAAAGCTTATTCAAAGGCCTTTAATTTGGTCTATGGTTAGGTCAGGATTAATAAACACAAATAGCAGTTTACAGACGCACAAACCTGAGAGAGACGGAAATTAGACAACTTTTACAATCATTGTTTTTGCTTTTACATTATTGGGCTTAATTGCGAAACATTGTTAATTTTTGGATATTTCAATCATCCTGACCTTGTTGCCTTGCACAGAGCATAACTAGAGCTACAGATATCGGATTTTGGTGATCTTGCTGTCCCTAGAAAGATAAGGAAGAGACCTACAATTTCAGGTTTCCCAAGAATTGTCAAATTAGGCCAAAATCATGGCTAAATTGGGTCCCGTGTTCATTGGCACGAATCAGTGCGCAGTCCATGATGTTCCTTCACTTAAATCGGCCTAACTTACTCATCTTTAGCCCAAATAAGGCTTATGATACCTTGTTGGAAATCTTATTTAGAGGCCCTTAATTTGGCCTAGGGTTAGGTCAGGATTAATAAGCATAAATAGCAATTTACAGCCAGACAAGCTAGAGAGAGACGGAAACTGGACAACTTTTACAATCATTGTTTTTGCTTTTACATTATTGGGCTTAATTGCTAAACATTATTAATTTTCGGAATTTTTCACTCATCCCGACCTTGTTGCCTTGAGCAGAGCATAACTGGAGCTACAGATATCGGATTTTGGTGATCTTGATGTCCCTAAAAAGAAAAGGAAGAGACCTACAATTTCAGGTTTCAAACGAATTGTCAAATTAGGCCAAAATGAAGGTTAAATTGGGTCCCGAGTTCTCAGGCGCGGATCAGTGCACAGTCCATGATGTTCCTTCACTTAAATGGGCCTAACTTGCTCATCTTAAGCTCAATTAAGCCATATGATACCTTGTTGGAAAGCTTATTCAGAGGCCATAGTTTGGTCAAGGATTAGGTCAGGATTAATAAGCATAAATAGCAGTTTACAGTCGCACATGCCAGAGAGAGACGGAAATTAGACAACTTTTACAATCAATGTTTTTGCTTTTACATTATTGGGCTCAATTGGGCTTAATTGCTAAACATTGTTAATTTTCAGATTTTTCACTCATCCTGACCTTATTGCCTTGCGCAGAGCATAACTAGAGCTATAGATATCGGATTTTGGTGATCTTGTTGTCCCTAGAAAGATAAGAAAGAGACCTACAATATCAGGTTTCACAAGAATTATCAAATTAGGCCAAAATCAAGGCTAAGTTGGGTCCCGTGTTCTCTGGCACGGATCAGTGCGCAGTCCATGATGTTCCTTCACTTAAATCGGCCTAACTTACTCATCTTAAGCCCAATTAAGGCTTATGATACCTTGTTGGAAAGCTTATTCAGAGGCCCTTAAATTGATCTAGGGTTAGGTCAGGATTAATAAGCATAAATAGTAGTTTACAACAGCACAAGCCAGAGAGAGACGGAAATTAGACAACTTTTACAATCATTGTTTTTGCTTTTACATTATTGGCTTAATTGGGCTTAGTTGCTAAACATTGTTAATTTTCGAATATTTCTATCATCCTGGCCTTGTTGCCTTGCGCAGAGCATAACTAGAGCTACAGATATCGAATTTTGGTGATCTTATTGTCCCTATAAAGATAAGGAAGAGACCTACAATTTCACTTGTCACAAGGATTGTCAAATTAGGCCAAAATAAAGGCTAAATTGGGTACCGAGTTCTCTGGCGCGGATCAGTCCGCTGTCCATGATGTTCCCTCACTTAAATGGGCCTAAGTTACTCATCTTAAGCCCAATTAATGCATATGATAACATGTTGGAAAGCTTATTCAGACGCCCTTAATTTGGTCTAGGGTTAGGTAAGGATTAACAAGCATAAATAGCAGTTTACAGCCGCACAAGCCAGAGAGAGACGGAAATTAGACAACTTTTATAATCTTTATTTTTTGCTTTTACATTATTTCGCTTAATTGCTAAACAATGTTAATTTTCGGATTTTTCACTCATCCTGACCTTGTTGCCATGCGCAGAGCATAACTAGAGCTACAGATATCGAATTTTGGTGATCTTGCTGTCCCTAGAAAGATAAGGAAGAGACCTACAATTTCAGGGAACACGAGAATTGTCAAATTAGGCCAAAATAAGCCTAAACTGGGTCCAAATTCTCTGGCGCGTATTAGTGCGTAGTCCATGATGTTCCTTCACTTAAATGGGCCTAACTTACTCATCTTAAGCCCAATTAAGGCTTATGATACCTTATTGGAAAACTTATTCGGAGGCCCTTAATTTGGTCTAGGGTTAGGTCAGGATTAATAAGCATAAATAGCAGTTTACAGCCGCACAAGCCAGAGAGACACGAAAATTAGACAACTTTTACAAACATTGTTTTTGCTTTTACATTATTGGGCTTAATTGCTAAACATTGTTAATTTTCGGATTTTTCACTCATCCTGACCTTGTTACCTTGCACAGAGCATAACTAGAGCTACATATATCGGATTTTGGTGACCTTGCTGTCCCTAGAAAGATAAGGAAGAGACCTACAATTTCAGGTTTCACAAGAATTGTCAAATTAGGACAAAATCAAGGCTAAATTGGGTCCCGTGTTCTCTGGCGTGGATCTATGCGCAGTCCATGATGTTCCTTCACTTAAATGGGCCTAACTTACTCATCTTAAGCCCAATTAAGGCATATGACACCATGTTGGAAAGCTTATTCAGAGGCCCTCAATTTGGACTAGGTTTAGGTCAAGATTAATAAGCAAAAATAGCAGTTTACAGCCGCACAATCCAGAGAGAGAGGGAAATTAGACAACTTTTACAATCATTGTTTTTGCTTTCTAATTATTGGGCTTAATTGCTAAACATTGAGAATTTTCGGAATTTTCACTCATCCTGACCTTTTTGCCTTGCGCAGAACATAACTGGAGCTACATATATCGGATTTTGGGGATCTTGCTGTCCCTAGAAAGATAAGGAAGAGACCTCCAATTTCAGGTTTCACAAGAATTGTCAAATTAGGCTAAATTCAAGGCTAAATTGGGTCCCGAGTTCTCTGGCACGGATCAGTGCGCATTCCTTGATGTTCCTTCACTGAAATGAGCCTAACTTACTCATCTTAAGCCCAATTATGGCATATGATACCTTGTTGGAAAGCTTATTCAGAGGCCCTTAATTTGTTCTAGGGTTAGGTCAGGATTAATAAGCATAAATAGCAGTTTACAGCCGCACAAGCCAGAGAGAGACGGAAATTAGACAAATTTTACAATCATTGTTTTTGCTTTTACATTATTGGGCTTAATTACTAAAAATTGTTAATTTTCAGATTTTTCACTTATCCTGACCTTGTTGCCTTGCACAGACCATAACTAGAGCTACAGATATCGGATTTTGGTGATCTTTGGTTCCTTAGAAAGATAAGGATGAGACCTACAATTTCAGTTTTCACAAGAATTGTCAAATTAGGCCAAAATCATGGCTAAATTGGGTCCCGAGTTCTCTGGCACGGATCAGTCCGCAGTCCATGAAGTTCCTTCACTTAAATGGGCCTAACTTACTTATCTTAAGCCCAATTAAGGCTTATGATACCTTGTTGGAAAACTTATTCAGAGGCCCTTAATTTGGTATAGGGTTAGGTTAGGAATAATAAGCATAAATTGCAGTTTACAGCCGCACAACCCAGAGAGAGACGGAAATTAGACAACTTTTACAATCATTGTTTTTGCTTTTACATTATTGGGCTTAGTTGCTAAACATTGTCAATTTTCAGATTTTTCACTCATCCTGACCTAGTTGCCTTGCATAGAGCATAACTAGAGATACAAATATCGGATTTTGGGGATCTTTAGTTCCCTAGAAAGATAAGGAAGAGACCTCCAATTTTAGGTTTCACAATAATTGTCAAATAAGGCCAAATTCAAGCCTAAATTGGGTCCCGAGTACTCTGGCCCGGATCAGTGCGCAGTCCATGATGTTCCTTCACTGAAATGGGCCTAACTTACTCATCTTAAGCCCAATTATGGCATATGATACCTTCTTGGAAAGCATATTCAGAGGCCCTTAATTTGGTCTAGGGTTAGGTCAGGATTAAAAAGAATAAATAGCAGTTTACAGCCGCACAAGCCAGAGAGAGACGGAAATTAGACAACTTTTACAATCATTGTTTTTGCTTTTACATTATTGGGCTTAATTGCTAAACATTGTGAATTTTCGGATTTTTCACTCATCCTGACCTTGTTGTCTTGCGCAGAGCATAACTAGAGCTACAGATATCGGATTTTGGTGATCTTGCTATCCCTAGAAAGATAAGGAAGAGACATCCAATTTCAGGTTTCACAAGAATTGTCAAATTAGGCCAAATTCAAGGTTAAATTGGGTCCCGAGTTCTCTGGCACGGATCAGTGCGCAGTCCATGATGTTCGTTCACTTAAATGGGCCTAACTTACTCATCTTAAAACAAATTGTGGCATATGATACCTTGTTGGAAAGCTTATTCATAGGCCCTTAATTTGTTCTAGTTTTAGGTCAGGATTAATAAGCATACATAGCAGTTTAAAGCGGCACAAGCCAGAGAGAGACGGAAATTACTTTTACAGTCATTGTTTTTACTTTTACATTATTGGGCATAATTGGGCTTAATTGCAAAACACTCTTAATTTTCGGATATTTCACTCAACCTGACCTTGTTGCCTTGTGCAGAGCATAACTAGAGCTACAGATATCGGATTATGGTGACCTTGCTGTCCCTAGAAAGATAAGGAAGAGACCTACAATTTCAGGGTTCTCAAGAATTGTCAAATTAGGCAAAAATCAAGGCTAAATTGGGTCCCGTGTTCCCTGGCACGAATCAGTGCGTAGTCCATGATGTTCCTTCACTTTAATGGGCCTAACTTACTCATCTTAAGCCCAATTAAGGCATATGATACCTTGTTGTAAAACTTATTCAGAGGCCCTCAATTTGGTCTAGGGTTAGGTCAGGATTAAAAAGCATAAATAGCAGTTTACCGTAGCACAAGCCAGAGAGAGACGAAAATTAGACAACTTTTACAATCATTGTTTTTGATTTTACATTATTGTGCTTAATTGCAAAACATTGTTAATTTTAGGATTTTTCACTCATCCTGACCTTGTTGCGTTGCGCAGAACATAACTAGAGCTACAGATATTGGATTTTGGTGATCTTGTTGTCCCTAGATAGATAAGGAAGAGACCTACAATTTCAGGTTTCACATGAATTGTCAAATTAGGCCAAAATCAAGGATAAATTGGGTCCCGTGTTCCCTGGCACGGATCAGTGCGCGGTGCATGATGTTCCTTCACTTAAATGGGCCTAACTTACTCATCTTAAGCCCAATTAAGGCATATGATACCTTGTTGGAAAGCTTATTCCGAGTCCCATAATTTGGACTAGGGTTAGGTCAGGATTAGTAAGCATAAATAGCAGTTTACAGCCGCACAAGCCAGAGAGAGACGGAAATTACTTTTACAATCATTGTTTTTACTTTTACATTATTGGGCTTAATTGCTAAACATTGTTAATTTTCGGATTTTTCACTCATCCAGACCTTGTTGCCTTGTGCAGAGCATAACTAGAGTTATAGATATCGGATTCTGGTGACCTTGCTGTCCCTAGAAAGATAAGGAGGAGACCTACAATTTCAGGTTTCTCAAGAATTGTCAAATTAGGCCAAAACAAAGGCTAAATTGGGTCCCGTGTTCTCTTGCGCGAATCAGTGCGCAGTCCATGATGTTCCTTCATTTTAATGGGCCTAACTTACTCATCTTAAGCCAAATTAATTAAGGCATATAATACCTTGTTGTAAAACTTATTCAGAGGCCCTCAAATTGGTCTAGGGTTAGGTCAGGATTAAAAAGCATAAATAGCAGTTTACAACCGCACAAGTCAGAGAGAGGCGGAAATTAGACAACTTTTACAATCATTGTTTTTGCTTTTACATTATTGGGCTTCATTGCTAAACATTGTTAATTTTCGGATTTTTCAATCATCCGGACCTTGTTGCCTTGTACAGAGCAAAACTAGAGCTACATATATCGGATTTTGGTGACCTTTGGTTCCCTAGAATGATAAGGAAGAGAGCTACAATTTCAGGTTTCACATGAATTGTCAAATTAGGCTAAAATCAAGGCTAAATTGGGTCCCGAGTTCTCTGGCACGGATCAGTGTACGGTGCATGATGTTCCTTCACTTAAATGGGCCTAACTTACTCATCTTAATCCCAATTAAGGCATATGATACCCTGTTGGAAAGCTTATTCAGAGGCCCATAATTTGGACTAGGGTTAGGTCAGGATTAATAAGTATAAATAGCAGTTTACAGCCGCACAAGCCAGAGAGAGACGGAAATTAGACAAATTTTACAATCATTGTTTTTGCTTTTACATTATTGGGCTTAATTGGGCTTAATTGGGCTTAATTGCTAAACATTGTTAATTTTCGGATTTTTCACTTATCCTAACCTTGTTGCCTTGCACAGACCATAACTAGAGCTACAGATATCGGATTTTGGTGATCTTTGGTTCCCTAGAAATATAAGGATGAGACCTACAATTTCAGTTTTCTCAAGAATTGTCAAATTAGGCAAAAATCAAGGCTAAATTGGGTCCCGGGTTCTCTGGCACGGATATGTCCGCAGTCCATGAAGTTCCTTCACTTAAATTGGCCTAACTTACTCATCTTAAGCCCAATTAAGGCTTATGATACCTTGTTGGAAAGCTTATTTAGAGGCCCTTAATTTGGTCTAGGGTTAGGTCAGGAATAATAAGCATAAATAGCAGTTAACAGCTGCACAAGCCAGAGAGTGACGGAAATTAGACAACTTTTACAATCATTGTTTTTGCTTTTACATTATTGGGCATATTTGGGCTTAATTGCAAAACACTCTTAATTTTCGGATATTTCACTCAACCTGACCTTGTTGCCTTGTGCAGAGCATAACTAGAGCTACAGATATCGGATTATGGTGACCTTGCTGTCCCTAGAAAGATAAGGAAGAGACCTACAATTTCAGGGTTCTCAAGAATTGTCAAATTAGGCAAAAATCAAGGCTAAATTGGGTCCCGTGTTCCCTGGCGCGAATCAGTGCGTAGTCCATGATGTTCCTTCACTTTAATGGGCCTAACTTACTCATCTTAAGCCCAATTAAGGCATATGATACCTTGTTGTAAAACTTATTCAGAGGCCCTCAATTTGGTCTAGGGGTAGGTCAGGATTAAAAAGCATAAATAGCAGTTTACCGTAGCACAAGCCAGAGAGAGACGAAAATTAGACAACTTTTACAATCATTGTTTTTGATTTTACATTATTGTGCTTAATTGCAAAACAATGTTAATTTTAGGATTTTTCACTCATCCTGACCTTGTTGCGTTGCGCAGAACATAACTAGAGCTACAGATATTGGATTTTGGTGATCTTGTTGTCCCTAGAAAGATAAGGAAGAGACCTACAATTTCAGGTTTCACATGAATTGTCAAATTAGGCCAAAATCAAGGATAAATTGGGTCCCGTGTTCCCTGGCACGGATCAGTGCGCGGTGCATGATGTTCCTTCACTTAAATGGGCCTAACTTACTCATCTTAAGCCCAATTAAGGCATATGATACCTTGTTGGAAAGCTTATTCAGAGGCCCATAATTTGGACTAGGGTTAGGTCAGGATTAGTAAGCATAAATAGCAGTTTACAGCCGCACAAGCCAGAGAGAGACGGAAATTACTTTTACAATCATTGTTTTTACTTTTACATTATTGGGCTTAATTGCTAAACATTGTTAATTTTCGGATATTTCACTCAACCTGACCTTGTTGCCTTGCGCAGAGCATAACTAGAGTTATAGATATCGGATTCTGGTGACCTTGCTGTCCCTAGAAAGATAAGGAGGAGACCTACAATTTCAGGTTTCTCAAGAATTGTCAAATTAGGCCAAAACAAAGGCTAAATTGGGTCCCGTGTTCTCTTGCGCGAATCAGTGCGCAGTCCATGATGTTCCTTCATTTTAATGGGCCTAACTTACTCATCTTAAGCCAAATTAATTAAGGCATATAATACCTTGTTGTAAAACTTATTCAGAGGCCCTCAAATTGGTCTAGGGTTAGGTCAGGATTAAAAAGCATAAATAGCAGTTTACAACCGCACAAGTCAGAGAGAGACGGAAATTAGACAACTTTTACAATCATTGTTTTTGCTTTTACATTATTGGGCTTCATTGCTAAACATTGTTAATTTTCGGATTTTTCAATCATCCGGACCTTGTTGCCTTGTACAGAGCAAAACTAGAGCTACATATATCGGATTTTGGTGACCTTTGGTTCCCTAGAATGATAAGGAAGAGAGCTACAATTTCAGGTTTCACATGAATTGTCAAATTAGGCTAAAATCAAGGCTAAATTGGGTCCCGAGTTCTCTGGCACGGATCAGTGTACGGTGCATGATGTTCCTTCACTTAAATGGGCCTAACTTACTCATCTTAATCCCAATTAAGGCATATGATACCCTGTTGGAAAGCTTATTCAGAGGCCCATAATTTGGACTAGGGTTAGGTCAGGATTAATAAGTATAAATAGCAGTTTACAGCCGCACAAGCTAGAGAGAGAGACGGAAATTAGACAAATTTTACAATCATTGTTTTTGCTTTTACATTATTGGGCTTAATTGGGCTTAATTGCTAAACATTGTTAATTTTCGGATTTTTCAATTATCCTAACCTTGTTGCCTTGCACAGACCATAACTAGAGCTACAGATATCGGATTTTGGTGATCTTTGGTTCCCTAGAAATATAAGTATGAGACCTACAATTTCAGTTTTCTCAAGAATTGTCAAATTAGGCAAAAATCAAGGCTAAATTGGGTCCCGGGTTCTCTGGCACGGATATGTCCGCAGTCCATGAAGTTCCTTCACTTAAATTGGCCTAACTTACTCATCTTAAGCCCAATTAAGGCTTATGATACCTTGTTGGAAAGCTTATTTAGAGGCCCTTAATTTGGTCTAGGGTTAGGTCAGGAATAATAAGCATAAATAGCAGTTAACAGCCGCACAAGCCAGAGAGTGACGGAAATTAGACAACTTTTACAATCATTGTTTTTGCTTTTACATTATTGGGCTTAGTTGCTAAACATTGTTAATTTTCGGATTTTTCACTCATCCTGACCTAGTTGCCTTGAACAGAGCATAACTAGAGATACAAATATTGGATTTTGGGGATCTTTGGTTCCCTAGAAAGATAAGGAAGAGACCTACAATTTCATGTTTCACAAGAATTGTCAAATTAGGCCAAAATCAAGGCTAAATTGGGTCCCGAGTTCTTTGGCACGGATCAGTGCGTAGTCCATGATGTTCTTTCACTTAAATGGGCCTAACTTACTCATCTTAAGCCCAATTAAGGCATATGATATCTTGTTGGAAAGCTTATTCAGAGGCCCTTAATTTGGTCTAGGGTTCGGTCAGGATTAATAAGCATAAATAGCAGTTTACAACCGCACAAGCCACTGAGAGTCAGAAATTAGACAACTTTTACAATCATTGTTTTTGCTTTTACATAATTGGGCTTAATTGCTAAACATTGTTAATTTTCGAATTTTTCAGTCATCCTGACCTTGTTGCCTTGCACAGAGCATAGCTAGAGCTACAGATATCGAATTTTGGTGATCTTTGGTTCCCTAAAAAGATAAGGAAGAGGCCTACAATTTCAGGTTTCACAAGAATTGTCAAATTAGGTCAAAATCAAGGCTAAATTGGGTCCCGAGTTCTCGGGCACGGATCAGTCTGCAGTCCATGATGTTCCTTCACTTAAATGGGCCCAACTTACTCATCTTAAGCCCAATTAAGGCTTATGATACCTTGTTGGACAGCTTATTCAGAGGCCCTTAATTTGGTCTAGGGTTAGGTCAGGAATAATAAGCTTAAATAGCAGTTTACAGCCGCACAAGCCAGAGAGAGACGGAAAGTAGACAACTTTTACAATCATTGTTTTTGCTTTTACATTATTGGGCTTAATTGCTAAACATTGTTAATTTTCGGATTTTTCACTCATCCAGACCTTGTTGCCTTGTGCAGAGCATAACTAGAGCTACAGGTGTGGGATTTTGGTGATCTTGCTGTCCCTAGAAAGATAAGGAAGAGACCTACAATTTCAGGTTTCACAAGAATTGTCAAATTAGGCCAAGATCAACGCTAAATTGGGTGCCGAGTTCTCTGGCGCGGATCAGTGCGCGGTCCATGATGTTCCTTCACTTAAATGGGCCTAACTTACTCATCTTAAGCCCAATTAAGGCTTATGATACCTTGTTGGAAAGCTTATTCAGAGGCCCTTAATTTGGTCTAGGTTTGGTCATGAATAAAAAGCATAAATAGCAGTTTACAGCCGCACAAGCCAGAGAGAGACAGAAATTAGACAACTTTTACAATCATTGTTTTTGCTTTTACATTATTGGGCTTAGTTGCAAAACATTGTTAATTTTCGGATTTTTCACTCATCCTGACCTTGTTGCCTTGTACAGAGCATAACTAGAGCTACAGATATCGGATTTTGGTGATCTTTGGTTCCCTAAAAAGATAAGGAAGAGACCTACAATTTCAGGTTTCACAAGAATTGTCAAATTAGGTCAAAATCAAGGCTAAATTGGGTCCCAAGTTCTCTAGCACGGATTAGTCCGCAGTCCATGCTGTTCCTTCACTTAAATGGGCCCAACCTACTCATCTTAAGCCCAATTAAGGCTTATGATACCTTGTTGGAAAGCTTATTCAGAGGGCCTTAATTTGGTCTAAGGTTAGGTCAGGAATAGTAAGCTTAAATAGCAGTTTACAGCCGCACAACCCAGAGAGAGACGGAAATTAGACAACTTTTACAATCATTGTTTTTGCTTTTACAATACTGGGCTTAATTGCTAAACATTGTTAATTTATGGATTTTTCATTCATCCTGACCTTGTTTCCTTGTGCAGAGCATAACTAGAGCTACAGGTATGGGATTTTGGTGATCTTGCTGTTGTTGAGTCACCGGCAGGTGTACCGGGTCGTCGCAAGTAATAAAATAAACACGGTAAGTAATTACCGAGGTCGAACTCAGGGATTGGGCTACCAATTCAACTAATTCGTGAGAAGTTCGATAAGTTGGTTAAGTAACAGAAAGTGGTTGAGAGAGAGAGAGATTATTATCGCAATTCAATAACAAATCAAATAAGCTATGGTTTTAAAATCAGAAATTAAAATATCCAAAGTCTCAAATCCACCTACCCAATCATGTATAGTACCCAAGTGATGATGAATTCCTCCCTAAGTTCAATTACAATGTCAACCGGGACCCCCAATTTCTCCTATATCCACTGTCGTGCTCAATAGGACGTATTCGACGATTGGATTAATTACTTACTAGGTCTCATAATCCTAATCTCGAATTCTATTAATTCTTGTTCCCTATAAGGTTGCACTAATCTCCTACTCACTCTCGTGCAATATTCGATTAGTGATCCCAATTCAAGTTCTAAAACGTGAATCGCCGATCAGCCTCAACACGTTTAACCAGTTAATCACGCAATACATATGATCAACGCATTCAAATCAGAATTGGAAAACATTCATTGAGAGAAGGGGAGAAAAACATACATCACATGAACACTATACCGCCATGGGCGACTTCATTGATCCCTCGGATGAGGGGATTAGTTCCTCATGCCCGTGACGACGCACAAACAATCCGACATAATCTCCATAATAAAATAAAATAAGAAAACGGGAGACGCGGCTCCAGAGAAAACAAGGATTCGTAACTAAACTGATCTAAACAAGTGGAAAGACTTGGATTCGGATCTCCCAAAAAGCTCCCTCTTCTGATCTGAAACAGCCTATAAATAGGGATTCTGGTTCTCGCTCGCTCGCGGGGTGAACAAGCTTTCGCGAGGCGAATTTTAGTTTTGGCGTGCATTCAAATTTGACTCTCGCGAGGCGAGAGTGTGTTCGCGGGGCGAGTCTTCAAACCTTAATCTGTCACAGCCGTGACCTTCATCACGGCTAGGCCGTGATGGTCTCTGTCTTCCAGGGTCTTCAGACTCTCGCGGGGCGAGAAGCCTCTCGCGTGGCGAGCCAGAATTGATGACTGTTGCTGTTTTAGCTGATGTTCAGGCTCGCGAGGCGAGCATCCACTCGCGGGGAGAGCATCTCCATAAGTGCTTTTTCCACTGCTTCTTGACTTTCCTTGACTCTCAGAGCTTCACTTTTTAACCTGAAACACAAAAGAAAACAAAAAGCGTAATTCTATTCAAAATAGACTAAAAACTATTAAAAATGCCTAAAACGAGTCAAAGTCTACTTAGGAACAAAACAAGGCCAAATTTGGGCGAAAACGAGATTGAACTCGAATAATTAGCACAAAAACCACAGTCCATCTAGTTATAAAACTAGATAAGCCAGAGGCTTATCAAAACACCCCAAACTTAAACCTTGCTTGTCCCCAAGCAAGCTAAAACTCAAAAAGGACTCAAGACTTGGCAAGCTTAAGGGATTCAATCGATTTCGCACAAATTTCATGCAATCTTAACAAAACAGTTTTTCTCCAATGATTTCCCCCTTGCATCAATGTAATCCCCACATTCATTTACTTTAAACAATTGAGAACTTCATCATTAATGCAATCATTAATCTAAGTTGAGGATCAGAGTCACACACAAAAGGAAGATCACCAATTCCAAACAATTGCCTTCCTCACAAGGGTATATAAAATTTCACTCATTCGCTCAAATTCGTCTAGGCTATCAACTTTTTCACTCAATTTCACTTATCAAGAGCACTTCCCATGAATTTGATTTTCATCTCAAAAATAGTTCCCACGAAAACATGTATGCAACATCAGAAGGTCTTTTAAAGGTTGAAATGGGGCCTGGCTAAGGGTAGGATATACAAGGATACTAGGCTTAAGTCCCTAGGAACTAAGAGAGCATGAGCATTTGACACATATTCCACTCAAATTCCTTTTCCATTTTTCTTTTTGCCTCGGGTGACTACAGCCCTTTTCCTTGCTAATCTTTTTGTTCTGCCCCTTTTCCTTTGGCAATTTTTTTTTTTGCCTTGGGTTTCAACCTTTATTTTTCTTTTTCTCAACCAAAATGACATATCACCTTGTAGCCATCCCAAACTTAGTTCCTCACAACCCTTCTCTTGCTATGCTTCCATGCTCTCCTAATCCTAAGATTGGGTTAACATGGTTTTTTTTTTTTTTTTTTCAGATTATGGCTTATAATATAGGGTCATAAAGAAACAATAGGCTAATTAGGCTCAATGTGGCTAACTAGGGAACATGCATCAGGGATGGTTCTTTTCAGGCCAAGTAGTTATACAAAGAAAATTGCCTAAATCATTTGATGCAACACATAGACATGCAAACCATGAAGAGATTCAAGCAAATTCAGGAAAGTGCAACTTAAAAGTGATTCACACAATCAAAAACAAAGTTGGAGGCTCAAATCCTCACCTGGACATTTTGCAAATTGTTTGACCGAGATAAAATTCCTAGTGTGTGCACCCCCTCACCCCAAACTTATCATAAATCAAGTAATCACAATAAAATTCTCAAAGTTCAGTTTTTAATTTTTTTTCACATGGGGATCAACTTTTCTAATTTCAGAACCTAGGGGGAAATCATCAATGGTCAAAATAATTCATGCAATCAATCTATGCTGAATTTAATTAAAATCCAATAAGCTTGCCGACACACATTCATACACAAACTCTTGATCTTCTCAAATTATTCAAGAGTGACAAACAAAAATAAAAACACAAACAAAAACAAAAACAAAAATAAGAGTGAGGAAAGGAGAGGGTGCTCCCTGATCAAGTTTCTGTGGTTGCATCCTCATCCAATGGGTCTCACGGGCTCCCTTCTGTTGCACAACATCCTGGAAGAACTCCTGCAAATCAAAACCTTAATTGCAGATTCGCGAGGCGAGAGACCACTCGCGAGGCGAATCTGGAAAAATTGTTTTCACACTTTCTAGAATCGCGAGGCGAGTAGTAACTCGTGAGGCGAATCTGGAATTCCAACAGATGATGATGCCCAGAATCGCGAGGCGAACGTATACCTCGCGACGCGAGACAGAAGCATGAGCAAGCCTCTGAGATTCAGGGCTTCTATCTCGCGTGGCCACTGTGGATTCACGTGGCGAATCAAGCTTTTTTTTCTTTCTTAATATATATAAATGACAAACTAAAAATAAAGGATACCTAGCTTGGGT
>JAUPTC010000017.1:1545337-1604729 GCA_030762895.1 Sophora flavescens
CGAAGGAACATCATGCATCGCATGACCGATCCGTGCCAGGGAACACGGGACCCAATTTATCCTTGATTTTGGCCTAATTTGACAATTCATGTGAAACCTGAAATTGTAGGTCTCTTCCTTATCTATCTAGGGACAACAAGATCACCAAAATCCAATATCTGTAGCTCTAGTTATGTTCTGCGCAACGCAACAAGGTCAGGATGAGTGAAAAATCCTAAAATTAACAATGTTTTGCAATTAAGCCCAATATTGTAAAATCAAAAACAATGATTGTAAAAGTTGTCTAATTTCCGTCTCTCTCTGGCTAGTGCGACGGTAAACTGCTATTTATGCTTTTTAATCCTGACCTAACCCTAGACCAAATTGAGGGCCTCTGAATAAGTTTTACAACAAGGTATCATATGCCTTAATTGGGCTTAAGATGAGTAAGTTAGGCCCATTAAAGTGAAGGAACATCATGGACTACGCACTGATTCGCGCAAGGGAACACGGGACCCAATTTAGCCTTGATTTTTGCCTAATTTGACAATTCTTGAGAACCCTGAAATTGTAGGTCTCTTCCTTATCTTTCTAGGGACAGCAAGGTCACCATAATCCGATATCTGTAGCTCTAGTTATGCTCTGCACAAGGCAACAAGGTCAGGTTGAGTGAAATATCCGAAAATTAAGAGTGTTTAGCAATTAAGCCCAATTATGCCCAATAATGTAAAAGTAAAAACAATGATTGTAAAAGTAATTTCCGTCTCTCTCTGGCTTGTGCCGTTGTAAACTGCTATTTATGCTTATTAATCGTGACCTAAAACTAGAACAAATTAAGGGCCTATGAATAAGCTTTCCAACAAGGTATCATATGCCATAATTGGTTTTAAGATGAGTAAGTTAGGCCCATTTAAGTGAACGAACATCATGGACTGCGCATTGATCCGTGCCAGAGAACACGGGACCCAATTTAGCCTTGAATTTGGCCTAATTTGACAATTCTTGTGAAACCTGAAATTGGATGTCTCTTCCTTATCTTTCTAGGGACAACAAGATCACCAAAATCTGATATCTGTAGCTCTAGTTATGTTCTGCGCAAGGCAACAAGGTCAGGATGAGTGAAAAATCCGAAAATTAACAATGTTTAGCAATTAAGCCCAATAATGTAAAATCAAAAACAATGATTGTAAAAGTTGTCTAATTTCCGTCTCTCTCTGGCTTGTGCGGCTGTAAACTGCTATTTATGCTTTTTAATCCTGACCTAACCCTAGACCAAATTGAGGGCCTCTGAATAAGTTTTACAACAAGGTATCATATGCCTTAATTGGGCTTAAGATGAGTAAGTTAGGCCCATTAAAGTGAAGGAACATCATGGACTACGCACTGATTCGCGCCAGAGAACACGGGACCCAATTTAGCCTTGATTTTGGCCGAATTTGACAATTCTTGAGAAACCTGAAATTGTAGGTCTCTTCCTTATCCTTCTAGGGACAGCAAGGTCACCATAATCCGATATCTGTTGCTCTAGTTATGCTCTGCACAAGGCAACAAGGTCAGGTTGAGTGAAATATCCGAAAATTAAGAGTGTTTAGCAATTAAGCCCAATTATACCCAATAATGTAAAACTAAAAACAATGATTGTAAAAGTAATTTCCGTCTCTCTCTGGCTTGTGCCGCTGTAAACTGCTATTTATGCTTATTAATCCTGACCTAAAACTAGAACAAATTAAGGGCCTATGAATAAGCTTTCCAACAAGGTATCATATGCCATAATTGGTTATAAGATGAGTAAGTTTGGCCCATTTAAGTGAACGAACATCATGGACTGCGCACTGATCCGTGCCAGAAAACTCGGGACCCAATTTAGCCTTGAATTTGGCCTAATTTGACAATTCTTGTGAAACCTGAAATTTGATGTCTCTTCCTTACCTTTCTAGGGACAGCAAGATCACCAAAATCCGATATCTGTTGCTCTAGTTATGTTCTGCGCAAGGTAACAAGGTCAGGATAAGTGAAAAATCCGAAAATTAACAATGTTTAGCAATTAAGCCCAATAATGTAAAATCAAAAACAATGATTGTAGAAGTTATCTAATTTACGTCTCTCTCTGGCTTGTGCGGCTGTAAACTGATATTTATGCTTTTTAATCATGACCTAACCCTAGACCAAATTGAGGGTCTCTGAATAAGTTTTACAACAAGGTATCATTTGCCATAATTGGGCTTAAGATGAGTAAGTTAGGCCCATTAAAGTGAAGGAACATCATGGACAGCGCACTGATTCGCACCAGAGAACACGGGACCCAATTTAGCCTTGATTTTGGCCTTATTTGACAATTATTGTGAAACCTGAAATTGGAGGTCTCTTCCTTATCTTTCTAGGGAACTAAAGATCCCCAAAATCCGATATTTGTATCTCTAGTTATGCTCTATGCAAGGCAACTAGGTCAGGATGAGTGAAAAATCTGAAAATTGACAATGTTTAGCAACTAAGCCCAATAATGTAAAAGCAAAAACAATGATTGTAAAAGTTGTCTAATTTCCGTCTCTCTCTGGCTTGTGCGTCTGTAAACTGCAATTTATGCTTATTATTCCTGACCTAACCCTATACCAAATTAGGGGCCTCTGAATAAGTTTTCCAACAAGGTATCATAAGCCTTAATTGGGCTTAAGATGAGTAAGTTAGGCCCATTTAAGTGAAGGAACTTCATGGACTGCGGACTGATCCGTGCCAGAGAACTTGGGACCCAATTTAGCCTTGAATTTAGCCTAATTTGACAATTCTTGTGAAACCTGAAATTGGAGGTCTCTTCCTTATCTATCTAGGAACAGCAAGATCCCCAAAATCCGATATCTGTAGCTCCAGTTATGTTTTGCGCAAGGCAAAAAGGTCAGGATGAGTGAAAATTCCGAAAATTCTCAATGTTTAGCAATTAAGCCCAATAATGTAAAAGCAAAAACAATGATTGTAAAAGTTGTCTAATTTCCGTCTCTCTCTGGCTTGTGCGGCTGTAAACTGCTATTTATGCTTTTTAATCCAGACCTAACCCTAGACCAAATTGAGGGCCTCTGAATAAGTTTTACAACAAGGTATCATATGCCTTAATTGGGCTTAAGATGAGTAAGTTAGGCCCATTAAAGTGAAGGAACATCATGGACTACGCACTGATTTGCGCCAGAGAACACGAGACCCTATTTAGCCTTGATTTTGGCCAAATTTGACAATTCTTGAGAAACCTGAAATTGTAGGTCTCTTCCTTATCTTTCTAGGGACAGCAAGGTCACCAAAATCCGATATCTGTAGCTCAAGTTATGCTCTACGCAAGGCAACAAGGTCAGGTTGAGTGAAATATCCGAAAATTAACAATGTTTAGCAATTAAGCCCAATTATGCCCAATAATGTAAAATTAAAAACAATGATTGTAAAAGTAATTTCTGTCTCTCTCTGGCTTGTGCCGCTGTAAACTACTATTTATGCTTATTAATCCTGACCTAACCCTAGAACAAATTAAGGGCCTCTGAATAAGCTTTCCAACAAGGTATCATATGTCATAATTGGGCTTAAGATGAGTAAGTTAGGCCCATTTCAGTGAAGGAACATCATGGATTGCGCACTGATCCGTGCCAGAGAACTCGAGACCCAATTTAGACTTGAATTGGGCCTAATTTGACAATTCTTGTGAAACCTGAAATTGGAGGTCTCTTTCTTATATTTCTAGGGACAGCAAGATCACCAAAATCCGATATCTGTAGCTCTAGATATGCTCTGCGCAAGGCAAAAAGGTCAGGATGAGTGAAAATTCCGAAAATTCTCAATGTTTAGCAATTAAGCCCAATAATGTAAAAGCAAAAACAATGATTGTAAAAGTTGTCTAATTTCCGTCTCTCTCTGGCTTGTGCGGCTGTAAACTGCTATTTATGCTTTTTAATCCAGACCTAACCCTAGACCAAATTGAGGGCCTCTGAATAAGTTTTACAACAAGGTATCATATGCCTTAATTGGGCTTAAGATGAGTAAGTTAGGCCCATTAAAGTGAAGGAACATCATGGACTACGCACTGATTTGCGCCAGAGAACACGAGACCCTATTTAGCCTTGATTTTGGCCAAATTTGACAATTCTTGAGAAACCTGAAATGGTAGGTCTCTTCCTTATCTTTCTAGGGACAGCAAGGTCACCAAAATCCGATATCTGTAGCTCAAGTTATGCTCTACGCAAGGCAACAAGGTCAGGTTGAGTGAAATATCCGAAAATTAACAATGTTTAGCAATTAAGCCCAATTATGCCCAATAATGTAAAATTAAAAACAATGATTGTAAAAGTAATTTCTGTCTCTCTCTGGCTTGTGCCGCTGTAAACTACTATTTATGCTTATTAATCCTGACCTAACCCTAGAACAAATTAAGGGCCTCTGAATAAGCTTTCCAACAAGGTATCATATGTCATAATTGGGCTTAAGATGAGTAAGTTAGGCCCATTTCAGTGAAGGAACATCATGGATTGCGCACTGATCCGTGCCAGAGAACTCGAGACCCAATTTAGACTTGAATTTGGCCTAATTTGACAATTCTTGTGAAACCTGAAATTGGAGGTCTCTTTCTTATATTTCTAGGGACAGCAAGATCACCAAAATCCGATATCTGTAGCTCTAGATATGCTCTGCGCAAGGCAACAAGGTCAGGATGAGTGAAAAATCCGAAAATTAACAATGTTTACCAATTAAGCCCAATTAAGCCCAATAATTTGAAAGCAAAAATAGTGATTGTAAAAGTTGTCTAATTTCCGTCTCTCTCTGGATTGTGCGGCTGTAAACTGCTATTTATGCTTATTAATCCTGACCTAAACCTAGTCCAAATTAAGGGCCTCTGAATAAGCTTTCCAACATGGTGTCATATACCTTAATTGGGCTTAAGATGAGTAAGTTAGGCCCATTTAAGTGAAGGAACATCATGGACTGCGCATAGATCCACGCCAGAGAACACGGGACTCAATTTAGCCTTGATTTTGTCCTAATTTGACAATTCTTGCGAAACCTGAAATTGTAGGTCTCTTCCTTATCTTTCTAGGGACAGCAAGGTCACCAAAATCCGATATATGTAGCTCTAGTTATGCTCTGTGCAAGGTAACAAGGTCAGGATGAGTGAAAAATCCGAAAATTAACAATGTTTAGCAATTAAGCCCAATAATGTAAAAGCAAAAACAATGTTTGTAAAAGTTGTCTAATTTTCGTCTCTCTCTGGCTTGTGCGGCTGTAAACTGCTATTTATGCTTATTAATCCTGACCTAACCCTAGACCAAATTAAGGGCCTCCGAATAAGTTTTCCAACAAGGTATCATAAGCCTTAATTGGGCTTAAGATGAGTAAGTTAGGCCCATCTAAGTGAAGGAACATCATGGACTACGCACTAATACGCGCCAGAGAACTTGGGACCCAGTTTAGGCTTATTTTGGCCTAATTTGACAATTCTCGTGTTACCTGAAATTGTAGGTCTCTTCCTTATCTTTCTAGGGACAGCAAGATCACCAAAATTCGATATCTGTAGCTCTAGTTATGCTTTGCGCAAGGCAACAAGGTCAGGATGAGTGAAAAATCCGAAAATTAACATTGTTTAGCAATTAAGCGAAATAATGTAAAAGCAAAAAATAATGATTGTAAAAGTTGTCTAATTTCCGTCTCTCTCTGGCTTGTGCGGCTGTAAACTGCTATTTATGCTTGTTAATCCTTACCTAACCCTAGACCAAATTAAGGGCGTCTGAATAAGCTTTCCAACATGGTATCATATGCATTAATTGGGCTTAAGATGAGTAACTTAGGCCCATTTAAGTGAGGGAACATCATGGACAGCGGACTGATCCGCGCCAGAGAACTCGGTACCCAATTTAGCCTTTATTTTGGCCTAATTTGACAATCCTTGTGACAAGTGAAATTGTAGGTCTCTTCCTTATCTTTCTAGGGACAATAAGATCACCAAAATCCGATATCTGTAGCTCTAGTTATGCTCTGCACAAGGCAACAAGGCCATGATGATAGAAATATTCGAAAATTAACAATGTTTAGCAACTAAGCCCAATTAAGCCAATAATGTAAAAGCAAAAACAATGATTGTAAAAGTTGTCTAATTTCCGTCTCTCTCTGGCTTGTGCTGTTGTAAACTACTATTTATGCTTATTAATCCTGACCTAACCCTAGATCAATTTAAGGGCCTCTGAATAAGCTTTCCAACAAGGTATCATAAGCCTTAATTGGGCTTAAGATGAGTAAGTTAGGCCGATTTAAGTGAAGGAACATCATGGAATGCGCACTGATCCGTGCCAGAGAACACGGGACCCAACTTAGCCTTGATTTTGGCCTAATTTGATAATTCTTGTGAAACCTGATATTGTAGGTCTCTTTCTTATCTTTCTAGGGACAACAAGATCACCAAAATCCGATATCTATAGCTCTAGTTATGCTCTGCGTAAGGCAACAAGGTCAGGATGAGTGAAAAATCTGAAAATTAACAATGTTTAGCAACTAAGCCCAATTGAGCCCAATAATGTAAAAGCAAAAACATTGATTGTAAAAGTTGTCTAATTTCCGTCTCTCTCTGGCATGTACGACTGTAAACTGCTATTTATGCTTATTGATCCTGACCTAATCCTTGACCAAACTATGGCCTCTGAATAAGCTTTCCAACAAGGTATCATATGGCTTAATTGTGCTTAAGATGAGTAAGTTAGGCCCATTTAAGTGAAGGAACATCATGGACTGTGCACTGATCCGCGCCTGAGAACTCGGGACCCAATTTAACCTTCATTTTGGCCTAATTTGACAATTCGTTTGAAACCTGAAATTGTAGGTCTCTTCCTTTTCTTTTTAGGGACATCAAGATCACCAAAATCCGATATCTGTAGCTCCAGTTATGCTCTGCTCAAGGCAACAAGGTCAGGATGAGTGAAAAATTCCGAAAATTAATAATGTTTAGCAATTAAGCCCAATAATGTAAAAGCAAAAACAATGATTGTAAAAGTTGTCCAGTTTCCGTCTCTCTCTAGCTTGTCTGGCTGTAAATTGCTATTTATGCTTATTAATCCTGACCTAACCCTAGGCCAAATTAAGGGCCTCTAAATAAGATTTCCAACAAGGTATCATAAGACTTAATTGGGCTAAAGATGAGTAAGTTAGGCCGATTTAAGTGAAGGAACATCATGGACTGCGCACTGATTCGTGCCAAAGAACACGGGACCCAATTTAGCCATGATTTTGGCCTAATTTGACAATTCTTGGGAAACCTGAAATTGTAGGTCTCTTCCTTATCTTTCTAGGGACAGCTAGATCACCAAAATCCGATATCTGTAGCTCTAGTTATGCTCTGTGCAAGGCAACAAGGTCAGGATGATTGAAATATCCAAAAATTAACAATGTTTAGCAATTAAGCCCAATAATGTAAAAGCAAAAACAATGATTGTAAAAGTTGTCTAATTTCCGTCTCTCTCAAGTTTGTGCGTCTGTAAACTGCTATTTATGTTTATTAATCCTGACGTAACCATAGACCAAATTAAAGGCCTTTGAATAAGCTTTCCAACAAGGTATCATACGCCTAAATTGGGCTTAAGATGAGTAAGTTAGGCCCATCTAAGTGAAGGAACATCATGGACTGTACACTGATCCGTGCCAGAGAACTCGTGACCCAATATACCCTTGATTTTGGCCTAATTTGACAATTCTTGTGAGACCTGAAATTGTAGGCGTCTTCCTTATCTTTCTAGGGATAGCAAGATCACCAAAACCCGATATCTGTAGCTCTAGTTATGCTCTGCGCAAGGCAACAAGGTCAGGATGAGTGAAAAATCCTAAAATTAATAATGTTTAGAAATTAAGCCCAATAATGTAAAAGCAAAAACAATGATTGTAAAAGTTGTCTAATTTCCGTCTCTCTCTGGATTGTGCGGCTGTCAACTGCTATTTACGCTTATTAATCCTGACCTAAACCTAGACCAAATTAAGGGCCTATGAATATGCTTTCCAACAAGGTATCATATGCCTTAATTGGGCTTAAGATAAGTAAGTTAGGCCCATTTAAGTGAAGGAACATCATGGACTGTGCACTGATCCTCGCTAGAGAACTCGGGACCCAATGTAGCCTTGATTTCGGCCTAATTTGAAAATTTTTGTGAAACCCGATATTGTAGGCCTCTTCCTTATCTTTCTAGCGACAACAAGATCACCAAAATCCGATATCTGTAGCTCTAGTTATGCTCTGCGCAAGGCAACAAGGTCAGGATGACTGAAAAATCCGTAAATTAACAATGTTTAGCAATTAAACCCAATTAAGCCCAATAATGTAAAATCTAAAACAAAGATTGTAAAAGTTGTCTATTTTCCGTCTCTCTCTGGCTTGTGCGGCTGTAAACTGCTATTTATGCTTATTAATCCTGACCAAACCCTAGACCAAATTAAGTGCATCTGAATAAGATTTCCAACAAGGTATCATATGCCTTAATTAGGCTTAAGATGAGTAAGTTAGGCACATTTAAGTGAAGGAACATCATGGACTGTACACTGATCCGTGCCAGAGAACTCGTGACCCAATATCCTTGATTTTGGCCTAATTTGACAATTCTTGTGAAACCTGAAATTGTAGGCGTCTTCCTTATCTTTCTAGGGACAGCAAGATCACCAAAACCCGATATCTGTAGCTCTAGTTATGCTCTGTGCAAGGCAACAAGGTCAGGATGAGTGAAAAATCCGAAAATTAACAATGTTTAGCAATTAATCCCAAAAATGTAAAAGCAAAAACAAAGATTGTAAAAGTTATCTAATTTCTGTCTCTCTCTGGATTGTACAGCTGTAAACTGTTATTTATGCTTATTAATCCTGACCTAACCCTAGACAAAATTAAGGGCCTCTGAATAAGCTTTCCAACAAGGTATCATTTGCCTTAATTGGGCATAAGATGAGTAAGTTAGGCCCATTTCAGTGAAGGAACATCATGGACTGCGCACTGATCCGTGCCAGAGAACTCGGGACCCAATTTAGCCTTGAATTTGGCCTAATTTGACAATTCTTGTGAAACCTGAAATTGGAGGTCTCTTCCTTATCTTTCTAGGGAACTAAAGATCCCCAAAATCCGATATTTGTATCTCTAGTTATGCTCTATGCAAGGCAACTAGGTCAGGATGAGTGGAAAATCCGAAAATTGACAATGTTTAGCAACTAAGCCCAATAATGTAAAAGCAAAAACAATGATTGAAAAAGTTGTCTAATTTCCGTCTCTCTCTCTTGTGCGGCTGTAAACTGCAATTTATGCTTATTATTCCTGACCTAACCCTAGACCAAATTAAGGGCCTCTGAATAAGCTTTCCAACAAGGAATCATAAGCCTTAATTGGGCTTAAGATGAGTAAGTTTGGCCCATTTAAGTGAAGGAACTTCATGGACTGCGGACTGATCCGTGCCAGAGAACTCGGGACACAATTTAGCCTTGATTTTGGCCTAATTTGACAATTCTTGTGAAAACTGAAATTGTAGGTCTCATCCTTATCTTTCTAAGGAACCAAAGATCACCAAAATCCGATATCTGTAGCTCTAGTTATGGTCTGTGCAAGGCAACAAGGTCAGGATAAGTGAAAAATCTGAAAATTAACAATGTTTAGCAATTAAGCCCAATTAAGCCCAATAATGTAAAAGCAAAAACAACGATTGTAAAATTTGTCTAATTTCCGTCTCTCTCTGGCTTGTGCGGCTGTAAACTGCTATTTATGCTTATTAATCCTGACCTAACCCTAGAACAAATTAAGGGCCTCTGAATAAGCTTTCCAACAAGGTATCATATGCCATAATTGGGCTTAAGATGAGTAAGTTAGGCCCATTTCAGTGAAGGAACATCAAAGATGGCGCACTGATCCATGCCAGAGAACTCGGGACCCAATTTAGCCTAATTTGACAATTCTTGTGAAACCTGAAATTGGAGGTCTCTTCCTTATCTTTCTAGGGACAGCAAGATCCCCAAAATCCGATATCTGTAGCTCCAGTTATGTTCTGCGCAAGGCAAAAAGGTCAGAATGAGTGAAAAATCCGAAAATTCTCAATGTTTAGCAATTAAGCCCAATAATGTAAAAGCAAAAACAATGATTGTAAAAGTTGTCTAATTTCCGTCTCTCTCTGGCTTGTGCGGCTGTAAACTGCTATTTATACTTTTTAATCCTGACCTAACCCTAGATCAAATTGAGGGCCTCTGAATAAGTTTTACAACAAGGTATCATATGCCTTAATTGGACTTAAGATGAGTAAGTTAGGCCCATTAAAGTGAAGGAACATCATGGACTGCGCACTGATTTGCGCCAGAGAACACGGGACCCTATTTAGCCTTGATTTTGGCCAAATTTGACAATTCTTGAGAAACCTGAAATTGTAGGTCTCTTCCTTATCTTTCTAGGGACAGCAAGGTCACCAAAATCCGATATCTATAGCTCTAGTTATGCTCTACGCAATAATGTAACAATGTTTAGCAATTAAGCCCAATTATGCCCAATTATGTTTAGCAATTAAGCCCAATTATGCCCAATAATGTAATAGTAAAAACAATGATTGTAAAAGTAATTTCCTTCTCTCTCTGGCTTGTGCCGCTGTAAACTACAATTTATGCTTATTAATCCTGACCTAACCCTAGAACAAATTAAGGGCCTCTGAATAAGCATTTCAACAAGGTATCATATGTCATAATTGGGCTTAAGATGAGTAAGTTATGCCCATTTCAGTGAAGGAACATCATGGACTGTGCACTGATCCTCGCCAGAGAACTCGAGACCCAATGTAGCCTTGATTTTGGCCTAATTTGACAATTTTTGTGAAACCCGATATTGTAATCCTCTTCCTTATCTTTCTAGGGACATCAAGATCACCAAAATCCGATATCTGTAGCTCTAGATATGCTCTGCGCAAGGCAACAAGATCAGGATGAGTGAAAAATCCGAAAATTAACAAAGTTTAGCAATTAAGCCCAATTAAGCCCAATAATGTGAAAGCAAAAACAATGATTGTAACAGTTGTCTAATTTCCGTCTCTCTCTGGCTTGTGCGGCTGTAAACTGCTATTTATGCTTATTAATCCTGACCTAAACATAGACCTAATTAAGTGCATCTGAATAAGATTTCAAACAAGGAATCATATGCCTTAATTGGTCTTAAGATGAGTAAATTAGGCCCATTTAAGTGAAAGAACATCATGGACTGCACACAGATCCGTGCCAGAGAACTCGGGACCCAATTTAGCCTTGATTTTGGCCTAATAAGACAACTCTTGTGAAACCTGAAATTGTAGGTCTCTTCCTTATCTTTCTAGGGACAGCAAGATCACCAAAATCCGATATCTGTAGCTCTAGTTATGCTCTGCGTAAGGCAACAAGGTCAGGATGAGTGAAAAATCCGAAAATTAACAATGTTTAGCAATTAAGCCCAAAAATGTAAAACAAAAACAAAGATTGTAAAAGTTATCTAATTTCCGTCTCTCTCTGGTTTGTACAGCTGTAAACTGCTATTTATGCTTATTAATCCTGACCTGACCCTAGACAAAATTAAGGGCCTCTGAATAAGCTTTCCAACAAGGTATCATATGCCTTGATTGGGCTTAAGATGAGTAAGTTAGGCCCATTTAAGTGAAGGAACATCATAGATTGTGCACTAATCCACGCCAAAGAACTCGGGATGCAATTTAGCCTTGATTTTGGCCTAATTTGACAATTCTTGTGGCACCTGAAATTGTAGGTCTTTTCCTTATCTTTCTAGGGACAACAAGATCACCAAAATCTGATATCTGTAGCTCTAGTTATGCTCTGCGCAAGGCAACAAGGTCAGGATGAGTGAAAAATCCTAAAATTAACAATGTTTAGCAATTAAGCCCAATAATGTAAAAGCAAAAACAATGATTGTAAAAGTTGTCTAATTTCTGTCTCTCTCTGGCTTGTGCGGCTGTAAACTGCTATTTAAGCTTATTAATCCTGACCTAAACCTAGATCAAATTAAGGGCCTATGAATATGCTTTCCAACAAGGTATCATATGCCTTAATTGGGCTTAAGATGAGTAAGTTAGGCCCATTTAAGTGAAGGAACATCATGGACTGTGTACTGATCCTCGCCAGAGAACACGGGACCCAATGTAGCCTAGATTTAGGCCTAATTTGACAATTTTTGTGCAATCCGATATTGTAGGCCTCTTCCTTATCTTTCTAACGACAACAAGATCACCAAAATCCGATATCTGTAGCTCTAGTTATGCTCTGCGCAAGGCAACAAGGCCAGGATGACTGAAAAATCCGTAAATTAACAATGTTTACCAATTAAACCCAATTAAGCCCAATAATGTAAAATAAAAAACAAATATTGTAAAAGTTATCTATTTTCCGTCTCTCTCTGGCTTGTGCGGCTGTAAACTGCTGTTTATGCTTATTAATCATGACCTAACGCAAGACCAATTAAGGGCCTCTGAATAAGCTTTCCAAAAAGGTATCATAAGCCTAGACTGGGCTTAAGATGAGTAAGCGAGGCCAATTTAAGGGAAGGAACATCATGGATTGCGCACTGATCCGTACCAGAGAACACGGGACCCTATTTAGCTTTGATTTTGGCCTAATTTGACAATTCTTGTGAAACATGAAATTGTAAGTCTCTTCCTTATCTTTCTATGGACAGCAAGATCACCAAAATCCGATATCTGTAGCTCTAGTTATCCTCTGCGCAAGGCAACAAGGTCAGGATGATTGAAATATCCGAAAATTAACAATGTTTAGAAATTAAGCCCAATTAAGCCCAATAATGTGAAAGCAAAACAATGATTGTAAAAGTTGTCTAATTTCTGTCTCTCTCTGGCTTGTGCTGCTGTAAACTGCTATTTACGCTTATAAATCCTGACCTAATCCTAGACCAAATTAAGGGCCTCTGAATAAGCTTTCCAACAAGGTATCATATGCCTTATTGGGCTTAAGATGAGTAAGTTAGGCCCATTTAAGTGAAGGTAAATCATGGATCACAGATCGATCGGCGCCAGAGAACTCGAGACTCAATGTAGCCTTGATTTTGGCTAATTTGACAATTCATGTGAAACCTGAAATTGTAGGTCTCCTCCTTATCTTTCTAGGGACAGCAAGATAACCAAAATCAGATATATGTAGCTCTAGTTATGCTCTGCGCAAGGAAACAAGGCCAGCATGAGTGACAAATCCGAAAATTAACAATGTTTAGCAATTAAGCCCAATTAAGCCCAAAAGTGTAAAAGCAAACACAATGGTTGTAAAAGTTGTCTAATTTCCATCTCTCTCTGGCTTGTGCGGCTGCAAACTGCTATTTACGCATATTAATCCTTTTCTAAACCTAGACCAAATTAAGGGCCTATGAATATTCTTTCCAACAAGGTATCATATTCCTTAATTGGTCTTAAGATGAGTAAGTTAGGCCCATTTAAGTGAAGGAACATCGTGGACTGCGCACTGATCATCGCCAGAGAACTCGGGACCCAATTTAGGCTTGATTTTGGCCTAATTTGACAATTCTTGTGAAACCTGAAATTGTAGGTCTCTTCCTTATCTTCTAATGACAGCAAGATCACCAAAATCCGATATATGTAGCTCTAGTTATGCTCTGTGCAAGGCAACAAGGTCAGGATGAGTGAAAAATCCGAAAATTAACAATGTTTTGCAATTAAGCCCGATAATGTAAAAGCAGAAACATTGATTGTAAAAGTTGTCTAATTTCCGTCTCTCTCTGGCTTGTGCGGCTGTAAACTGCTATTTTTATCTTATTAATCCCGACCTAACCCTAGACCAAATTATGGGCCTCTGAATAAGCTTTCCAACAAGGTATCATATGGCTTAATTGGGCTTAAGATGAGTAGGTTAGGCCCATTTAAGTGAAGGAACATCATGGACTGTGCACTGATTCGCGCCAGAGAACTCAGGACCCAATTTAGCCTTTATTTTGGCCTAATTTAACAATGCTTGTGAATTCTGAAATTGTAGGTCTCTTCCTTATCTTTCTAGGGACTGCAAGATCACCAAAATCCGATATCTGTAGCACTAATTATGCTCTGCGCAAGGCAACAAGGTCAGGATGAGTGAAAAATTCCGAAAATTAATAATGTTTAGCAATTAAGCCCAATAATGTGAAAGCAAAAACAATGATTGTAAAAGTTGTCTAGTTTCCGTCTCTCTTTAGCTTGGACGGTTGTAAACTGCTATTTATGCTTATTAATCCTGACCTAACCCTAGACCAAATTAAGGGCCTCTGAATAAGCTTTCCAACAAGGTATCATATGCCTTAATTGTGCTTAAGATGAGTAAGTTAGGCCCATTTAAGTGAAGGAACATCATGGATTGCGCACTATTCCGCACCAGAGAACTCTGGACGCAATTTAGCCTTGATTTTGGCCTAATTTGACAATTCTTGTGAAACCTGAAATTGTAGATCCCTTCCTCATCTTTCTAGGGACAGCAAGGTAACCAAAATCCGATATCTGTAGCTCTAGTTGTGCTCTGTGCAAGGTAACAAGGCCAGGATGAGTGAAAAATCCGAAAATTAACAATGTTTAGCAATTATGCCCAATTAAGCCCAAAAATATAAAAGCAAACACAATGATTGTAAAAGTTGTCTAATTTCTGTCTCTCTCTGGCTTGTGCGGCTGTAAACTGCTATTTACGCTTATTAATCTTGACCTAAACCTAGACCAAATTAGGGGCCTATGAATATGCTTTCCAACAAGGTATCATATTCCTTAATTGGGCTTAAGATGAGTAAGTTAGGCCCATTTAATTGAAGGAACATCATGGACTGCGCACTGATCAGCGCCAGAGAACTCGGGACCCAATTTAGCCTTGATTTTGGCATAATTTGATAATTCTTGTGATACCTGAAATTGTAGGTCTCTTCCTTATATTTCTAGGGACAGTAAGATCTCCAAAATCCGATAACTGTAGCTCTAGTTATGCTCTGTGCAAGGCAACAAGGTCAGGATGAGTGAAAAATCTGAAAATTAACAATGTTTAGCAATTAAGCCCAATTAAGCCCCATAATGTAAAATCAAAAACATTGATTGTAAAAGTTGTCTAATTTCCGTCTCTCTTTGTCATGTGCGGCTATAAACTGTTATTTATGCTTATTAATCATGACCTAACCCTAGACCAAATTAAGGGCCTCTGAATAAGCTTTCCAACAAGGTATCATATGCCTTAATTGGGCTTAAGATGAGTTAGTTAGGCCCATTTAAGTGAAGGAACATCATGGACTGCGCACTGATCCGCACCAGAGAACACGGGACCCAATTTAGCCTTGATTTTGGCCTAATTTGACAATTCTTGTGAAATCTGAAATTGTAGGTCTCTTCCTTATCTTTCTAGGGACAACAAGATCACCAAAATCCGGTATGTATGATTTGATATAAATTTCAATAATAGGATATGTTTGAAGGATTAAGTTTTAATTATGTCCTTTAAGTATGTTAGATCAAGTGGGAAAGGTTAAGGACAATGAATAGAATATAGTGATGGATAAGTTCGAGGATAAACAGAATGATATAAGCATGAATTCTGTTATGAAGTTACCGCTGTCACCTAGGGGAAAAACAGCGATGAGAAATATATTGTTGGAGCTTTAGATTAAGATAAGATTACAAGATGATGTCTAGTGTTGAGTTAAGAGATTCCGAGGACGGAATTTTTTTCTAAGAGGGGTAGTAATGTAACACCCTGTATTTCACTGTTTGAAATAAGAGTAATACATATAAATATGTTTATAAATTTATTTGAGTTTTAGAAAATTATTTTAAATAAATGGAGTTTACTACTCAATCCTACTTGAACGTAGGAAGCTACGATTAAAATTTAGGTTGGAAAGTCAGGCGAAACCCGGCCCGCGAATTCTATTGACAGTATAATAATACTGCTCAAAAGACTTAATTTTAATTCGTGAACGAAAGACTTAAGTTTAGTACTTTATTTCCTACAATTTTGTATTTTTAGAATTATTTCAGAAAAAAATAAAATAAATTATGTTTTTTCGGGCGAAACGCGTAATCGGGTAGACGACGGAAGGGATTTTGGAGTTTCTAAGAGCCGATAGAGGGTTTATCTTAGGATTTTGAGATGATTCAAGGGGATGAATCATATTTTTAAGTCTAGAAGGTTCTACAAGGTTAGAGTGAAAATTTAGGAATTTTACGCTTAAGTCCCTGAACTTTCTGTTAATTATCATTTTGTCCCTAAATTAGTTTCTAAGTTTTTTTTCAAGTGAATTGGGCTAGAATCCTTGTTACCAATCTCTAATGGACGTGGTTATGAAGCCCAAAATTTCCTAGTTCATGGATTGATTCCATAAAGCCTATTTGAAACTATACAAGTTACCTAAGTCAAGCTTAATGCTTAAATCTTTAAGTGGGCCCCACAAAAATGAATTCAACCTCAAAGTTACTAAGCCCATGCGCAAGCCCATGAGGAATTGAAGGCTGCCCTCATTTGTTGTTGGATGAACCAAGATTTTTCTAGAATGTTCCACAATCTTCCACATTATTCTACATCATTCTTTAACCTTCTTCAACATTCTTGATTTTTCTTCAACCTTCATGATTGTTCTTAAAAATATCTATGACATAAAATCAGCCCAAATTAGTCAAGATAAGATCACATTAAATGTGGTAAAAAGTCATCATGACAATTTATTGGCAAATTGCAAACTAGTCCTTAAACTTTTGGAATCTTTGAAAAATGGTCCCTAGGAAGTATTTGCATTTTAATCCTTTTAGCAAGACAACTCATCACTTCTAGATCCTTCCCAAGATGGCGCCACTATCTCTATAAATACCATACTCTCACTTTTCACTTAGTTTCTAATGCCTTTTTGTTCAAAACCCTAAGTTCATAAGTTCTTTAGTGTTAAATTTGTGAAGCAAGTTCTTGGATTTCCTTTGTCATTGATTTTCAAGAGGTAAATCCTAATCTTCTTCCTTAATCATGCCTATGTTCTTTAGCAATTTTCTTGATTCAAAGTTTGTTTCATATGTGTTCATCATTTTCAAGTTTCTAACCCTAGAACTTTGAAAAGTCATAATAAATTCTAGAAAAATCTAATGATGATGAAACTACTTTCTATCTTCTTGATATCATGCATATTATCTAAATCTAAGAGCATGATGTAATCAAAAATTTCTTTCCTAAAAACCTAGCCTTGGCCGAATCTATCAAAGTAGGTTTGGTAGAGTTTTTGTTCATGGTTTTCATTAATGATCTTGTTAATCAAGCTATTAGTATGTATGCTTAATAAATCCAAGTTGGTTTATTAAACTAAGAACCCTAACCCTATGAACATGTTGAGGCCGAATCCTTGTATAAAAGAGATAGGAAGTTTTGAGTTTCAACTTTAGTTGTTTAGTCACTAATCCATGATTTAGGTAAATCAAGGATCATTAATCTATGACTTAATCATGATTATAAATTTTAAGGATTTTGAACCCTAAAAGTAAGCCCTTGGCCGAAACCCTAACCCTAAAGGTTAGAGGATTTTGTTTCAAATTTTAGTCTTGTAATAAGTAATCTATGTTAGTTAAGACTCTAGTAACTAGGATCCAAAAGATGGCATTAAGAAGATAACCCTAAACCTATTTTCTAAGTCTTGGCCGAACCTAGCCCTAAAGTGTCATAGATGGTTGTTAGTTGATTAATTATAGTTATGTTGTTTGGTTGAAGGTGGTTGTGTTAACTCGTGGCGGGATAACGAGGATCGTCGTGTACGTATTTCCGGTGCTAGCTCAGGTGGGGAAAAGAATCAACCTATCGTCGGAATCGATAAGTAGTAGATTATATGATAATTGTGTAGGGCAACCTAAACCCTACTAGTAGTCGAGTAATCGACAAGACCAAAATCCCATTGGAAACCTTTTCTGTAAAACCAATGGTGATTCGGGGATTGTAGGTTTATCGACATTAAGTTGATTTTAAGTATTTGAGGATGTTTGATTTTATGTTATCAAATTTACTGTGATACGCTGGTTGAGGTATTCCATCTGCATGTGACGTATTATTGCGGTGTTTGAATATTTAGGATATTGAGGATGTTTGTTGTCTGTCACGCCCGTGATGGCTATCACGGCCAGGCCGTGACAGAGTCTGACTTTGTTATTTATTTGGTTTGATTATTATGAGTTGGTTGTGATAAATTGCTTTATATGATATTGAGATGTTGGAATATTCTGTTGATTAATTTTTATGCATGGTCTGCCTGGGTTTAATATTGTGCTTAGTTGATTTTTAAGTAAGGATATGTGTTGTTCGGGAGATAATTGTTTGGATGAGAGAATAAAGGTGATTTAGAGGTGCCTAGCCTAATTAAGTGGTGTTATCTATGGGGAAAAAGGTGTTGAGACTATGATGGAAGGTTGAGGCACTAGGTTGTTATTGATGTAATTGTTATTCACAGCCGTGTGAGTGGAACACACGAGGTCAGGATATCCTATTTTGGGATATCGGATATTGCGGGTGAGTGCCCTACGGATGTGGATGCCGAGGTAGATTACCGTAATACTCTTTAGTTCTTGACGCATTCGAATGTTCTTGGCACTGGACCGTTATGGAATGATATTCCTTGACGAGTTCGTATGTTATTGGCACTGGACCGTCTGGATTGATACTCCTTGACGAGTTCGTATGTTCTTGGCACTGGGCTGTTATGGAATGATATTCCTTGACGAGTTCGTATGTTATTGGTATTGGACCATTTTAGACTAATACTTGTTTAGTCTTTGATGCGTTCGAAAGTTATGGGTATTGGACCGTTCTGGACTACTGACTAATATGACAGGAGTGAAGATGGCCACATCAGTATAAAGTTTTAGTTGCATGGGCTGAGGGTAGAGGATGATATAGTGAATTGAGGATGATTGTTGATTTTGAGTGATGCGTGTTTGTGACAATTACTGTATAATTTACTATTACTCTTTTCCGCTTTTTGAGGATAGAACTGTTTCTTATTCCCTATATCTTTCTGTGTGTGGTATTTTATTTCTGATGTGATCGTACGAGAAGACCCGATGGAGGAACCAATTGCTGAGGAGTTAGATGGAACTCCGTATGAACCGGATGCTGGAGGTCGAGCTGTAACTCATGGCGATTAGAGTACAGACATTATGGCCAGTGTGTCTAAGGAGTATTTATATTTCCGCTAAGTATGACTGTAGTGAAGTTTATGCATGTGAGGGATCCTACTGAGGGGATACCCTCAACAGTGTTTTGGTAATGTAATAAATAAACATGTGTGTATGTATATATATTACTACCTTGGTGTGTTTTAAATTTGAAGAAGTTATATGATAATGATATAAGTTTTCATTTTTACGTATTTTCAACGATAAGCGCGCGATTAAGTAATTAAATATTAAGGTTTTAATCTAATAATACAATGGGGCACAACGGGGTGTCTCAGGTATCATTTGCCTTAATGGGGCTTAAGATGAGTAAGTTAGGCCCATTTAAGTGAAGGAACACCATGGACTGCGCACTGATTCGCGCCAGAAAATTCGGGACCCAATTTAGCCTTGATTTTGGCCTAGTTTGACAATTCTTGTGAAACATGAAATTGTAGGTCTCTTCCTTATCTTTCTAGGGACAGTATGATCACCAAAATCCGATATATGTAGCTCAATTTATGCTCTGCGCAAGGCAACAAGGTCAGGATGAGTGAAAATCCGAAAATTAACAATGTTTAGCAATTAAGCCCAATAATGTAAAAGCAAAAACAATGATTGTAAAAGTTGTCTAATTTTCGTCTCTCTTTGACTTGTACGACTGTAAACTGCTATTTATGCTTATTTATCCTGACCTAACCCTAGACCATATTAAGGGCCTCTGAATAAGCTTTCCAACAAGGTATCATAAGCCTTAATTGGGCTTAAGATAAGTAAGTTAGGCCGATTTAAGTGAAGGAACATCATGCACTGTGCACTGATCCGCGCCAGAGAACACGGGACCCAATTTAGCCTAGATTTTGGCCTAATTTGACAATTCTTGTGAAACCTGAAATTGTAGGTCTCTTCCTTATCTTTCAAGGAACAGCAAGATCACCAAAATCTGATATATGTAGCTCTAGTTATGCTCTGCGCAAGGCAACAAGGTCAGAATGAGTGAAAAATCCAAAAATTAACAATGTTTAGAAATTATGCCCAATAATGTAAAAGCAAAAACAATGATTGTAAAAGTTGTCTAATTTCCGTCTCTCTCTGGCTTGTGCGGCTGTAAAATGCTATTTATGCATATTAATCCTAACTTAACCCTAGACCAAATTAAGTGCCTCTGAATAAGCTTTCCAACAAGGTATCATATGCCTTAATTGGGCTTAAGATGGGTAAGTTAGGCCCATTTAAGTGAAGGAACATCATGGACCACGCACTGATCCGCGCTAGAGAACTCGGGACCCAATTTAGCCTTGATTTTGGCCTAATTTGACAATTCTTGTGAAACCTGAAATTGTTGGTCTCTTCCTAATCTTTCTAGGGACAGCAAGATCACCAAAATCCGATATCTATAGCTCTAGTTATGCTCTGCGAAAGGCAACAAGGTCAGGATGAGTGAAAAATCCAAAAATGAACAAAGTTTAGCAATTAAGCCCAACAATGTAAAAGCAAAAACAATGATTGTAAAAGTTGTCTAATTTCCGTCTCTCTCTAGCTTGTGCGGCTGTAAACTGCTATTTATGCTTATTAATCCTGACCTAACCCTAGACCAAATTAAGGGCCTCTGAATAAGCTTTCGAACAAGGCATCATAAGCCTTAATTGGGCATAAGATGAGTAAGTTAGGCCCATTTAAGTGAAGGAACATCATGGACTGCGCACTGATCCGCGCCAGAGAACTCCAGACTCTATGTAGCCTTGAGTTTGGCCTAATTTGACAATTCATGTGAAACCTGAAATTGTAGGTTTCCTCCTTATCTTTCTAGGGACAGCAAGATCACCAAAATTTGATATCTGTAGCTCTAGTTATGCTCTGCACAAGGCAACAAGGTCAGGATGAGAGAAAAATCCGAAAATTAACAATGTTTAGCAATTAAGCCCAATATGTAAAATCAAAAACAAAGATTGTAAAAGTTATCTAATTTCCGTCACTCTCTGGCATGTGCGGTTGTAAACTGTTATTTACGCATATTAATCCTGACCAAACCCTAGACCAAATTAAGGGCCTCTGAATAAGCTTTCCAACAAGGTATCATATGCCTTAATTGGGCTTAAGATGAGTAAGTTAGGCCCATTTAAGTGAAGGAACATCATGGACTGTGCATTGATCCACGCCAGAGAACTCGGGACCCAATTTAGCCTTGATTTTGGCCTAGTTTGACAATTCTTGTGAAACCTGAAATTGTAGGTCTCTTCCTTATCCTTCTAGGGACAGCAAGATCACCAAAATCTGATATATGTAGCTCTAGTTATGCTCTGCGCAAGGCAACAAGGTCAGGATGAGTGAAAAATCCGAAAATTAACAATGTTTAGCAATTAAGCCCAATAATGTAAAAGCAAGAACAATGATTGTAAAAGTTTTCTAATTTCCGTCTCTCTCTGGCTTGTGCGGCTGTAAACTGCTATTTACGGTTATTAATCCTGACCTACACCTAGACCAGATTAAGGGCCTCTGAATAAGCTTTCCAACAAGGTATCATATGCCTTAATTGGGCTTAAGATGAGTAAGTTAGGCCAATTTAAGTGAAGGAACATCATGGACTGCGCACTGATCCGCGCCAGAGAACTCGGGACTCAATGTAGCCTTGATTTTGGCATAATTTGACAATTCTTGTGAAACCTGAAATTGTAGGTCTCTTCCTTATCCTTCTAGGGAGAGCAAGATAACCATAATCCGATATCTTTAGCTCTAGTTATGCTCTGCGCAAGGCAACAAGGCCAGGATGAGTGAAAAATCCGAAAATTAACAATGTTTAGCAATTAAGCCCAATTAAGCCCAAAAATGTAAAAGCAAACAAAATGATTGTAAAAGTTATCTAATTCCCGTCTCTCTCTGGCTTGTGCGGCCGTAAACTGCTATTTATGCTTATTAATCCTGACCTAAACCTTGACCAAATTAAGGGCCAATGAATATGCTTTCCAACAAGGTATCATATGCCTTAATTGGGCTTAAGATGTGTATGTTAGGCCCATTTAAGTGAAGGAACATCATGGACTATGCACTGATCCGCGCCAAAGAACATGGGACCCAATTTAACCATGATTTTGGCCTAATTTGACAAGTCTTATGAAACCTGAATTGTAGGCCTTTTCCTTAACTTTCTAGGGACAGCAAGATCACCAAAATATGATATATGTAGCTCTAGTTATCCTCTACGCAAGGCAACAATGTCAGGATGGGTGAAAAATCCAAAAATTAACAATGTTTAGCAATTAAGCCCAATTAAGCACAATAATGTAAAATCAAAAATAAAGATTGTAAAAGTTGTCTAATTTTCGTCTCTCTCTGGCTTGTGCGGCTATAAACTGCTATTTATGCTTATTAATCCTGACCTAACCCTAGACCAAATTATGGGCCTCTGAATAAGCTTTCCAACAAGGCATCATAAGCCTTAATTGGGCTTAATATGAGTAAGTTAGGCCCATTTAAGTGAAGGAACATCATGGACTGCGCACTTATCAGCGCCAGAGAACTCGGGACCCAATGTAGCCTTGATTTTGGCCTAATTTGACAATTCATGTGAAACCTGAAATTGTAGGTCTCTTCCTTATCTTTCTTGGGACAGCAAGATCACCAAAATCGGATATCTGTGGCTCTAGTTATTCGTTGCGCAAGGCAACAAGTTTAGGATGACTGAAAAATCCGAAAATTAACAATGTTTAGCAATTAAGCCCAATTAAGCCCAATAATGTAAAATCAAAAACAAAGATTGTAAAAGTTGTCTAATTTCCGTCTCTCTCTGGCTTGTGCGGCTATAAACTGCTATTTATGCTTATTAATCCTGACCTAAACCTTGACCAAATTAAGGGCCTCTGAATAAGCTTTCCAACAAGGTATCATAAGCCTTATTTGGGCTTAAGATGAGTTAGTTACGCCCATTTAAGTGAAGGATCATCATGGACTGCACACTGATCCGCACCAGGGAACTCGGGACCCAATTTAGCCTTGAATTTTGCCTAATTTGACAATTCTTGTGAAACCTGAAATTGTAGGTCTCTTTCTAGGGACAGCAAGATCACCAAAATCCGATATTTGTAGCTCTAGTTATGCTTTGCGCAAGGCAACAAGGTCAGGATGAGTAAAAAATCCGAAAATTAACAATGTTTAGCAATTAAGCCCAATTAAGCCCAATAATGTAAAAGCAAAAACATTGATTGTGAAAGTTTTCTAATTTCCGTCTCTCTCTGGCTTGTGCGGCTGTAAACTGCTATTTATGCTTATTAATCATGACCTAACCCTAGACCAAATTAAGCTCCTCTGAATAAGCTTTCCAACAAGGTATCATCTGCCTTAATTGGGCTTAAGATGAGTAAGTTAGGCTTATTTAAGTGAAGAAACATCATGGACTGTGCACTGATCCGCGCCAGAGAACTCGGGACCCAACTAAGCCTTGATTTTGGCCTAATTTGACAATTCTTGTGAAACCCGAAATTGTAGATCTCTTCCTTATCTTTCTAGAGACAGCAAGATCACCAAAATCCGATATCTGTAGCTCTAGTTATGCTCTGCTCAAGGCAACAAGGTCAGGATGAGTGAAAAATCCAAAAATTAACAATGTTTCGCAATTAAGCCCAATAATATAAAAGCAAAAACATTGATTGTGAATGTTTTCTAATTTCCGTCACTCTGGCATGGGCGGCTGTAAACTGCTATTTATGCGTATTAATCATGACCTAACCCTAGACCAAATTAAGCTCCTCTGAATAAGCTTTCCAACAAGGTATCATATGCCTTAATTGGGCTTAAGATGAGTAAGTTAGGCCCATTTAAGTGAAGGAACATCATGGACTGTGCATTGATCCGAGCTAGAGAACTCGGGACCTAACTAATCCTTGATTTTGGCCTAATTTGACAATTCTTGTGACACCTGAAATTGTAGGTCTATTCCTTATCTTTCTAGAGACAGCAAGATCACCAAAATCCGATATCTGTAGCTCTAGTTATGCTCTGCGAAAGGCAACAAGGTCAGGATGAGTGAAAAATCCGAAAATTAACAATGTTTAGCAATTAAGCCCAATAATGTAAAAGCAAAAACAATGATTGTAAAAGTTGTCTAATTTCTGTCTCCCTCTGGCTTGTGCGGCAGTAAACTGCTATTTACGCTTATTAATCACGAACTAACCCTAGACCAAAATATGGGCCTCTGAATAAGCTTTCCAACAAGGTATCATAAGCCTTAATTGGGCTTAAGATGAGTAAGTTACGCCCATTTAAGTGAAGGAACATCATGGACTGTACATTTATCCGCGCTAGGGAACTCATGACCCAATTTAGCTTTGAATTTCGCCTAATTTGACAATTCTTGTGAAACCTGAAATTGTAGGTCTCTTTCTTATCTTTCTAGGGACAGCAAGATTACCAAAATCGGATATCTGTAGCTCTAGTAATGCTCTGTGCAAGTTGTCTAATTTCCGTCTCTCTCTGGCATGTGCGGCTGTAAACTGGTATTTATGCTTATTAATCCTGATCTAACCCTAGACTAAATTAAGGACCTCTGAATAAGCTTTCCAATAAGGTATCATATGCCTTTATTGGGCTTAAGATGAGTAAGTTAGGCCCATTTAAATGAAGGAACATCATGGACCGCGTACTGATCCGCACCAGAGAACTCGGGACCCAATTTAGCCTTGATTTTGGCCTAATTTGACAATTCTTGTGAAACCTGAAATTGTAGGTCTCTTCCTTTTCTTTCTAGGGACAGCAAGATCACCAAAATCCGATATCTGTAACTTTAGTTATGCTCTGCGGAAGGCAACAAGGTCGGGATGAGTGAAAAATCCGAAAATTAACAATGTTTAGCAATTAAGCCCAATAGTGTAAAAGCAAAAACATTGATTGTAAAAGTTGTCTAATTTTTGTCTCTCTCTGGCTTGTGCGGCTGTAAACTGCTATTCATGCTTATTAATCCCAACCTAACCCTAGACCAAATTATGGGCCTCTGAATAAGCTTTCCAAAAAGGTATCATATGCCTTAATTGTGCTTAAGATGAGTAAGTTACGCCCATTTAAGTGAAGGAACGTCATGGACTGGACACTTATCCGCACCGGGGAACTCGGGACACAATTTAGCCTTGAATTTTGCCTAATTTGACAATTCTTGTGAAACCTAAAATTGTAGGTCTCTTTCTTATCTTTCTAGGGACAGCAAGATCACCAAAATCCAATATTTGTAGCTCTAGTTATGCTTTGCGCAAGGCAACAAGGTCAGGATGAGTAAAAAATCTGAAAATTAACAATGTTTAGCAATTAAGCCCAATTAAGCCCAATAATGTAAAAGTAAAAACATTGATTGTGAAAGTTTTCTAATTTTCGTCTCTATCTGGCATGTGCGGCTGTAAACTGCTATTTATGCTTATTAATCATGACCTAACCCTAGACCAAATTAAGTCCTTTGAATAAGCTTTCCAACAAGGTATCATGTGCCTTAATTGGGCTTAAGATGAGTAAGTTAGGCCCATTTAAGTGAAGGAACATCATGGACTGTGCACTGATCCACGCCAGAGAACTCGAGACCAACTAAGCCTTGATTTTGGCCTAATTTGACAATTCTTGTACAACCTGAAATTGTAGGTCTCTTCCTTATCTTTCTAGAGACAGCAAGATCACCAAAATCCGATATCTGTAGCTCTAGTTATGCTCTGCGCAAGGCAACAAGGTCAGGATGAGTGAAAAATCCGAAAATTAACAATGTTTAGCAATTAAGCCTAATAATGTAAAAGCAAAAACAATGTTTGTAAAAGTTGTCTAATTTCTGTCTCCCTCTGGCTTGTGCGACTGTAAACTAATATTTATGCTTATTAATCCTGTCCTAACCCTAGGCCAAAATACGGGCATCTGAATAAGCTTTCCAACAAGGTATCATAAGCCTTAATTGGGCTTAAGATGAGTAAGTTAGGCCCATTTAAGTGAAGGAACATCATGGACTGTGCACTGATCCACGCCAGAGAACTCGAGACCAACTAAGCCTTGATTTTGGCCTAATTTGACAATTCTTGTAAAACCTGAAATTGTAGGTCTCTTCCTTATCTTTCTAGAGACAGCAAGATCACCAAAATCCGATATCTGTAGCTCTAGTTATGCTCTGCGCAAGGCAACAAGGTCAGGATGAGTGAAAAATCCGAAAATTAACAATGTTTAGCAATTAAGCCCAATAATGTAAAAGCAAAAACAATGATTGTAAAAGTTGTCTAATTTCTGTCTCCCTCTGGCTTGTGCGACTGTAAACTACTATTTATGCTTATTAATCATGTCCTAACCCTAGACCAAAATAAGGGCATCTGAATAAGCTTGCCAACAAGGTATCATAAGCCTTAATTGGGCTTAAGATGAGTAAGTTAGGCCGATTTAAGTGAAGGAACATCATGGACTGCGCACTGATCCAGGCTAGAGAACTCGGGACCCAATTTAGCCTTGATTTTGGCCTAATTTTACAATTCTTGTGACACCTGAAATTGTAGGACTCTTCCTAATGTTCCTAGGGACTGCAAGATCCCCAAAATCCGATATTTGTAGCTCTAGTTATGCTCTGCGCAAGGCAACATGGTCAGGATGAATGAAAAATCCGAAAATTAACAATGTTTAGCAATTAAGCCCAATTAAGCCCAATAATGTAAAAGCTAAAACATTGATTGTAAAAGTTGTCTAATTTCCGTCTCTCTCTGGCTTGTCCGGCTGTAAACTGTTATTTACGCTTATTAATCCTGACCTAAACCTAGACCAAATTAAGGGCCTCTGAATAAGCTTTCCAACAAGGTATCTTATGCCATAATTGGGCTTAAGATGAGTAAGTTAGGCCCATTTAAGTGAAGGAACATCATGGATTGCACACTGATCCGTGCCAGAGAACTCGGGACGCAATTTAGCCTTGATTTTGACGTAATTTCACAATTCTTGTGAAACCTGAAATTGTAGGTCTCTTCCTTATCTTTCTAGGGACAACAAGATCACCAAAATCCGATATATGTAGCTCTAGTTATGCTCTGCGCAATCCAACAAGGTCAGGATGAGTGAAAAATCAGAAAATTAACAATGTTTAGCAATTAAGCCCAATAACGTAAAAGCAAAAACAATGATTGTAAAAGTTGTCTAATTTCCGTCTCTCTCTGGCTTGTGCGGCTGTAAACTGCTATTTACGCTTATTAATCCTGACCTAAACCTAGACCAAATTAAGGGCCTATGAATATGCTTTCCAACAAGGTATCAATGCCTTAATTGGGCTTAAGATGAGTAAGTTAGGCCTATTTAAGTGAAGGAACATCATGGACTGTGCACTGATCCGTGCCAAAGAACACGGGACCCAATTTAGCCATGATTTTGGCCTAATTTGACAATTCTTGTGAAACCTGAATTGTAGGCCTCTTCCTTAATTTTCTAGGGACAGCAAGATCACCAGAATATGATATATGTAGCTCTAGTTATGCTCTGCGCAAGGCAACAAGGTCAGGATGAGTGAAAAATCCGAAAATTAACAATGTTTAGCAATTAAGCCCAATAATGTAAAATCAAAAACATTGATTGTAAAAGTTATCTAATTTCCATCTCTTTCTGGCTTGTGCGGCTGTAAACTGCTATTTATGCTGATTAATCCTGACCTAACCCTAGACCAAATTAAGGGCCTCTGAATAAGCTTTCCAACAAGGTATCATAAGCCTTAATTGGGCTTAAGATGAGTAAGTTAGGCCCATTTAAGTGAAGGAACATCATGGACTGCGCACTGATCTGCTCCAGAGAACATGGGACCCAATTTTGCCTTGATTTTGGACTAATTTGACAATTCTTGTGACACCTAAAATTGTATGTCTCTTCCTTATCTTTCTAGGGACAACAAGATCACCAAAATCCGATATTTGTAGCTCTAGTTATGCACTGCGCAAGGCAACAAGGTCAGGTTGAGTGAAATATCCGAAAATTAACAATGTTTAACAATTAAGCCCAATTAAGCCCAATAATGTAAAAGCAAAAACAATGATTGTAAAAGTAATTTACGTCCCTCTCTGGGTTGTGCGGCTGTAAACTGCTATTTATGCTTATTAATCCTGACCTAACACTAGAACAAATTAAGGGCCTCTAAATAAGCTTTCCAACAAGGTATCATATGCCTTAATTGGGCTTAAGATGAGTAAGTTAGGTCCATTTCAGTGAAGGAACATCATGGATTGCGCACTGATCTGTACCAGAGAACTTGGGTCCCAATTTAGCCTTGATTTTGGCTTAATTTGACAATTTTTGTGACACCTGAAATTGTAGGTCTCTTCCTTATCTTTCTTGGGTCAGCAAGATCATTAAAATCCGATATCTGTAGCTCTAGTTATGCTCTGCGCAAGGCAACAAGGTCAGGATGAGTGAAAAATCCAAAAATTAACAATGTTTAGCACTTAAGCCCAATAATGTAAAAGTAAAAACAATGATTGTAAAAGTTGTCTAATTTTCGTCTCTCTCTGGCTTGTGCGGCTGTAAACTGCTATTTAAGCTTATTAATCATGACCTCACCCTAGACCAAATTAAGGGCCTCTGAATAAGCTTTCCAACAAGATATCATATTCCTTAATTGGGCTTAAGAATAGTAAGTTAGGCCCATTTAAGTGAAGGAATATCATGGACTGCGCACTGATCCGTGCCAGAGAACACGGGACCCAATATAGCCTTGATTTTGGCCTAATTTGACAAATCTTGTGTAACCTGAAATTGTAGATCTCTTCCTTATCTTTCTAGGGACAGCAAGATAACCAAAATCCGATATCTGTAGCTCTAGTTATGCTCTACTCAAGGCAACAAGGCCTGGATGAGTGAAAAATACGAAAATTAACAATGTTTAGAAATTAAGCCCAATAATGTAAAAGAAAAAACAAAGATTGTAAAAGTTATCTAATGTCCGTCTCTCTCTGGCTTGTACGGCTGTAAATTGCTATTTATGCTTATTAATCCTGTTATAACCCTAGACTAAATTAAGGGCCTCTGAATAAGCTTTCCAACAAGGTATCATATGCCTTAATTGGGCTTAAGATGAGTTAGTTAGGCCCATTTAAGTGAAGGAACATCATGGACTGTGCACTAATCAGCGTCAGAGAACTCGGGACCCAATTTAGCCTTGATTTTGTCCTAATTTGACAATTCTTGTGCAACCTGAAATTGTAGGTAGAGTCCTTATCTTTCTACGGACAGCAAGATCACCAAAATTCGATATCTGTAGCTCTATTTATGCTGTGTGCAAGGCAACAAGGTCAGGATGAGTGAAAAATCCGAAAATTAACAATGTTTATCAATTAAGCCCAATAATGTATAATCAAAAACAAAGATTGTAAAAGTTGTCTAATTTCCGTCTCTCTCTTGCTTGTGCGGCAGTAAACTGTTATTTATGCTTGTTACTCCTGACCTAAACCTAGACCAAATTAAGGGCCTATGAATATGCTTTCCAACAAGGTATCATATGCCTTAATTGGGCTTAAGATGGGTAAGTTAGGCCCATTTAATTGAAGGAACATCTTGGACTGCGTACTGATCCGCACCAGAGAACACGGGACCCAATTTAGCCTTGATTTTGGCCAAATTTGACAATTCTTGCGACACCTGAAATTGTAGGCCTCTTCCTTATCTTTCTAGGGACAGCAATATCATCAAAATCTGATATCTGTTGCTCTAGTTATGCTCTACGCAAGGCAACAAGGTCAGGATGAGTGAAAAATCCGAAAATTAACAATGTTTAGCAATTAAGCCCAATAATGTAAAATAAAAAACAAAGATTGTAAAAGTTGTCTAATTTCCGTCTCTCTCTGGCTTGTGCGGCAGTAAACTGCTATTTATGCTTATTAATCCAGACTTAACCCTAGACCAAATTAAGTGCCTCTTAATAAGCTTTCCAACAAGGTATCATATGCCTTAATTGGGCTTAAGATGAGTAAGTTAGGCCCATTTAAGTGATGGAACATCATGGACTGCGCACTGATCAGCGCCAGAGAACTCGGGACCCAATTTAGCCTTGATTTTTGCTTAATTTGACAATTCTTGCGAAACCTGAAATTGTAGGTCTCTTCCTTATCTTTCTAGGGACAGCAAGATCACCAAAATCCGATATCTGTAGCTCTAGTTATGCTCTGTGCAAGGCAACAAGGTCAGGATGAGTGAAAAATCCGAAAATTAACAATGTTTAGCAATTAAGCCCAATAAAGCCCAATAATGTAAAAGCAAAAACATTGATTGTAAAAGTTGTCTAATTTCTATCTCTCTCTGGCTTGTGCGGCTGTAAACTGTTAGTTACGCTTATTAATCCCGACCTAACCATAGACCAAATTATGGGCCTCTGAATAAGATTTCCAACAAGGTATCATATGCCTTAATTGGGCTTAAGATGAGTAAGTTACGCCCATTTAAGTGAAGGAGCATCATGGACTGCACACTGATCCGCGCCAAGGAACTCGGGACCCAATTTAGCCTTGAATTTTGCCTAATTTGACAATTCTTGTGGAACCTGAAATTGTAGGTCTCTTTCTTATCTTTCTTGGGACAGCAAGATCACCAAAATCCGATATCTGTAGCTCAAGTTATGCTCTGCACAAGGCAACAAGGTCAGGATGAGTGAAAAATCCGAAAATTAACAATGTTAAGCAATTAAGCCCAATAATGTAAAAGCAAAAACATTGATTGTAAAAGTTGTCTAATTTCCATCTCTCTCTGGCTTGTACGGCGGTAAACTGCTATTTATGCTTATTAATCATGCCGAATCCTATACCAAATTAAGGGCCTCTGAAAAAGCTTTCCAACAAGGTATCATATGCCTTAATTGGGCTTAAGATGAGTAAGTTATGCCCATTTAAGTGAAGGAACATCATGGACTACGCACTGATCCGCGCCAGAGAACTCTTGACCCAATTTAGCCTTGATTTTGGCCTAATTTGACAATTCTTGTGAAACCTGAAATTGTAGGTCTCTTCCTTATCTTTCTACGGACAGCAAGATCACCAAAATCCGATATCTGTAGCTCTGGTTATGCTCTGCGCAAGGCAACTAGGTCAAGATGAGTAAAAATGCGAAAATTAACAATGTTTAGCAATTAAGCCCAATAATTTAAAAGCAAAAAACCTTGATTGTAAAAGTTGTCTAATTTCCGTCTCTCTCTGGCTTGTGCGGCTGTAAACTGCTATTTACGCTTACTAATCCCGACCTAACCCTAGACCAAATTAAGGGCCTCAGAATAAGCTTTCCAACAGGGTATCATATACCTTAATTGGGCTTAAGATGAGTAAGTTAGGCCCATTTATGTGAAGGAACATCATGGACTGCGCACAGATCCGCGCCAGAGAAATCGGGACCCAATTTAGCCTTGATTTTGGCATAATTTGACAATTCTTGTGAAACCTGAAATTGTAGGTCTCTTCCTTATCTTTCAAGGGACGGTAATGTGAACATCTAATTTTGTCCGGGTATCTTCTCAATTTCATTATTATTTTGAAAAGGAAAATAAAAATTAAAATAAAAATAAAATCACTTTTGTTCATGCTTTGAGCCCAATATTTGTTTAGCCCATGTTTGAGTCCATAGTCCAAATCCAAACAAAAAAAAGAGTTTCTGAATTTTAAAATAATAATTAAAAATGAAAAAAAAATTTGTTGTCTTCTATATTTTTTATTCCCACGGTAATGTCCATTTTCAAGTATGAACCAAGTGTGCTTTCTTTGGTCTTTTGGATTTGACTCCTTTTTACACAAAAATGGTGCCTAATCCTCCTGTTCTCTGCTTCCCTGAACCATCCCAGCGACAAAGCTAATTTGCCTCATTGTAGCTACACCCCAACAATGTTGTCCCTCTCCACACAGCTGGCCAATTGAGATGTTTGTCATTTTTCTCCCTTGATGCTAATATAAGTTCACACAACAAAAGTGAAAAGGGGGGGGGGGGGGGGGGGTTGGGGCGTACAACAACATAGAGCATAGAAAGAGGGAAACGAAAAAATTCTGAGGGCAGCTTAAAAAAAAAATCTCAGATTGTTCACCATACTTTCTCCCATATTTCCATTCATCCTTCCATCTTCATCACCATCCATTCACTGCATAACCATCTCATATCATCTTCTCTATCAACTCAAGCTCCTCCTTCCTCTTCATTTACATCACCCTCCAACCATCAAAACAAACCCATCTTCAACACCTCAAACATAGCCACTCTTCCATAGCCAAACACCATATCTCCATATTCATCACTGAGAAATAAATCTCAATAACCATTACAGCAACAACAACCACCACTCCATCCCAAATCAGAAATGATCAAAATAGAAAAAATACAAAAAGATCAAATGAATCTCAGTTCTGTGCTCCGCCACGATCTCCGCATCCGCCCCACCATACGAGTCCACCATCCACACGCAGATTCGCGTGGCCTCCGTCGCCTTGAACGCATCCTGGTGCGTCTCCATCGCCGTTCACACCTCTGCCCAGGACCACGACCTCCGCCTCAGAATCGCCGCCGTAACATACGAACGTCACGAGCAACTGCAGATCTGCGCACGTTGCCATCTGAGTCCTCCGCCGCGAGTTACGCACGAGCCGCCACCACCGCCGTTCGTGTCTTCTGCTCTTCGGTCGCGTCGCCGCCCTCTGTTCGTTCCGCCTCGTCGCTGCCTCCCTTCCTTGCCGTTACGAAGGGTGGATCTGCCCCTTGCCACTACCACACAAACAGCCGCCGTTCGAACCGTTGCTCGCCTCTGCTGCATCCACCGCTGCTTCCAGTTTTCTCCTTGGCCCCCTTTTCATCGTTGGTAAGTAATGAGGGAGGCTACTGCTTGCCTTCTTATTCCTCTTTCTATTTCTTTTTGTTTTTTTTAATTATTATGTTATTTTTAGACTCTGATGGGTTTGTGATGCAAATATGTGGCCCAACTTGTTTTTTTATTTTTTATTTTGGTTTGTTACTTTTATTTCATTAGAGCATTGGGCTTTTTCATTTGGGGCAGATCATTTCTTTCTTTTCTTTCTTTTTTTTTAAAAAAAAAAATTAGTAAAAAAATTTAAAGAAGAATTTCTTTCAAAACAAAATTTTATAAAATAAAATAGAAACCTCTTTTTTAATTCATGTAACAATCTATGACATTGATGTATGATTTTCATCCTCATGTGTCGTATGAATTGTAAGGGTTCAACATATAGTTTGGCTATCTTTAACCCTGAGCAAAAGTGAATTCCATTGTGTTAAAAAATAATAAAATGTTTTCAATTTACTCTTTTTACAAGATTTTATTAAAATTTATAAGATGAAAAAAATCACTTTTTTAATTCACGCAACAATCTACGACGTTGATGTATGATTTTTCATCCTCAAGTGGCTTATGAATTGTAAGGGTTTATCGTATAACATCGCTATCTTAGACCCTGTGTAAGAGTGAATTTATTCTGAAATAAAATCTTTTTAAAATAAAATAAATAAATCAAATCTTTATCAAAATATAAAATCAATAAACCAATCAAACTTTTTTTCTAAAAGAACTACGTGGCTTTGAGTTTCCCATCGCACCTGGGAATACGTAGGAGCAAGATAAATCATCTTGTCAAACCAAAACTAAATTTTCCTTTTTTTTGTCTCTCTTTATGTTAAAATAATTAATCAAAATAACTAAACTTTTCTATTTTTAGGGATGCTCTATGGACACGGTGCCATGTTCAGTCCCTTAGATTTGAGGTTACCCTGTGGACTCATGTGCCATGTTCAACCTCATTTAGTTTTTATAAACAATAAATTTAAAAATAGAAAAATTAATAAAAATTTAAAATATTAAAAATTAAAAATAATTCTTTCTTGTAAATAATTTTTGGGGTAAAATAAATATTTAAAAGGTTATTAAAATGTTTTTGCACAATTAACTTGAGGTGCCGTTTTTTAAACGGGCGATGTGGGGTGCTAACACCTTCCCTACTCGTAACAGACTCCCGGACTCATCTCTCTCTTTTTTTTAGACCAGTTTACCGTTAAATAATTGGGTTTTCTAAGATTTTCCCAATAAAAATTTTAGTGGCGACTCCTCTGTTTTTTATCTCTTTTTTCGCGGCGCCCGGACGGGATGGGTCGCGACAGCTGGTGACTCCACTGCGGACTTTTGAGAGTCAGACCTATCATAGTTGGTTGTGCAATTTTTTTTAATTGCTTAAAAAATATTTGTTTTACCTCTATTTGTTTTATTTGTTTTGTAAATAGTTTTATATGCTCTTATAAATGTCTTTGTATATTCTTGCAACCCTAGGGTAGAGAATAATTGTGTTGTTTGTTGTTCTTTTTGCAAGTGTGGTGTAGTTTGTATTTTATTAGGTTTTGTGCAATTTTGTATGCTCCCAGCACACACATCACCATCACATACTTCACATACTTTGGGCTCTATACCCGAGTCTTGGAATGCCATAGGATTAGATGGGGTTTCGGTGGTGTTATTGTGATGCTTTTGCATCCCTGGTAGTCACTGATTCTCCCGCTCAGATTGTTTCTGGTACTGTGGACTGCCATATTGTGACTCATTTGTCCCAGTGGTGAAGTTCATGGATCCGGGTCCTTATCTTTTAGATGAGGGCAATCTGGGGGCCGTGATTTTTAGGATTCTAGACCCGTCCTATAATTCACTCATAGAGCAAACTTAGTGACCAATCAGTTAGAGTCATGACCTTAGGTGCATGCAAACATTAGTCTTACCCATCTTTGGACACAAAAGGAGCATTTTTTTCTTCACTCATGTTCATGTTTTTTTTTGGCAAAGAGAAAATTTACATTTCTCAGTTTTTGTGGAAGAAAAAATGATTTATGCAAGTCCTTTTGCTTGTAACAAAAAAATCCATTTTCATATTTTGTATCTCATGCATTTCCATAAATAGTAAAAAAGGGACTTGTGTAAATCATATTTCTGTAACTCATTCATATTCTTTGTATATTTTGTATCTTATGCATTAAATATTTTGTTGGGTTCATAAAAAAAATCATTTTCATGCATTCCTCTCATGCTTTCATTACAAAAAAAATCATCTATCTCAAGCATTCATAAAAAGAAAAAAAGGAAAAATAAGAAGCCATGCATCTCCTTCATTTCATGCATGCATCACTAAAAACTTTTCGGACCAAAAAATTAAAAATTCATACATTTCATGCATCAATACCTCTTTGGGTCAAAATATAAAAAATTATCGATCTCATGCATTTTAAAAAAACGTGATTCATCTAAAAATAAGAAGCTTATCTCATGCATTATCATTTTTGTGACAAAAAAAAAGTGCCTTCATGCACCACATGAATTAAAAATTTTGAGTCAATATAAATAATTCTGTTTCATACATCTCATGCATTAATACCTTTTGGGTAAAAAAAAAAACCTTTTTCATGCATTTCATATACTCATTTATGTTTAAGTTGAAAGTTTACTAAAAAATAAAAAATTCATTCCATGCATTGTGCTCCTTGGAGAAAATAGAACCATTGCGCTTTCAAAGAATGCCAATTAAACCATGGATCATGAAGTGATGCTGGAAACAAGACTTGCTCGCGTGGTCTGAAAATGCGGATCACAACCTTGTACCTTATCATGTTGGTTCGGATGCCAATGAAGTTGAGGAGCACGCTTTCATAGTCATTTCTCAGAAGTCAAGTGGGGCATGTCAATTTTGAGACCTCTTTGAAAAGGTTATTTTGTAGTGGACTACTGAGACTTCAAGAAGAAAGCTACAATGACATCACCAGAGATTCGCATTCTAGTGGTTGTGAGAAGTGTAAACACTTTACGATCCCCGTCTTGGGAACTTCTAAGCAACCCAGGCTAGATTGGTCCATTAGTGGTTTACCATGAAATGGTGGTTACACTGTATTTTATCATGTAATACTTGAACCATGTTCACTTTCTTGAAGCATTAATGTAATGGATTTGCATCCATACATTGTCTCATCCATTCTTTACATCTTCTTCCACATCATAATTTTTCTCTCGTCATTCTCATATCTCAGCTTCTCTTTTTCTTCCCCAAGCCAAGTATCATCCTTGGTTTTGTTCATTAAGCTCACGTTATTAGAAGTTCTTTGTGGGGCATTGATCAGCCCACCTGTGCCCACGCCTTTTCAAAAAACAAAAAAAATGATAAGAAAAAGAAAATAAAAGAGGAGCATATAAATAAAAACTTGTTAAGTACCATCTTTGTCTCTAAAATAAAGTTTTGAAAAAAAAATAAGCAATCATGATTTGAAATGAAGATTGGCCGTCTTTCTCTATCCCACCATTATCGCTTGTTACCCCTTTTGAGCTTGAAACTTTTCTTCAAAGAACCTTGGACAAGGATCACCCCTAAATAAGGGATAAGTATGAAAGCAATGATGATGAATCATAAAGTGAGAAAGTGAAAAAAAATAGAAAAGAAAAGAGAAGAAAAAAGAAGAAGAAGAAATAAAGATGGAGAAAGAAAAAGGATGAAAAACCTCATGAAAAAAAAGAGGAAGAAAAAAAGTGGGAAAGTTAGAGGAAAACAAATGTTCTTGGAAATCGAAAAAGATCATGGATCCTTGGTCCTATTCAACCTTAACACATTTGTTTGAGCCTTATATCCTTCCTTTCATGACCCTCTACCATTGGCCACGTTACAAGCTTCAAAAAGTCCATTCTGATCAATGAATGATCGCTACTTTTTCATCAACTTTATTTTTGAGACAAAAAAGTTTGTCCTCTTCTGAGATTTTAACTAATTGCTCCTCTAAAAAATCAAAAAAAGAGAGAGAAAAGAATGAAAATAAAAAAAAGAAAGGGAAAGCTCGCTAGACTGAAATCCCTCAAGGGCTTTCTAACCAAAGTTAGAGCAAGATCTACATGGGGCAAAGCTGTGCTTTCAAGGGCCTTATCCAAGAGCATTTCCACTATTGGATACCCTACACTGGGGCAACACTATTCTCAATTTTTCCTCATCAAGTGCCCTACACTGGGGCAGCTTCATTATGGGAACCCTACACTAGGGCTACTCAATTCTCAAGGGAATTGTTCTGAGGCAAATTTGTTCCCAAGCAACATATGTCGAGTCAATCGCCATGATCAAATAAATCCAAAGTGGGGCAACACCCTTCTGATCTTCATATCACCTCTTGTGCATCTTGCTTCATTTATGTTCTCTTGAATACCATTTGAGTTGTCGAACTTCCAACACAAATCGAGAAGTTGTTCAGGCCATATTGTCCCTTCTTGTCATACTTTTGAATCCATGCAAGTTTGTTACATGATGCTTTAGGTAAGGTAAACATGATTTCAACAATACAATTTAACCATCTAATGGTAAATCTTTGATGAATAACTCTGGCCAGAAGAATTCTTAATACAAGGGGAAAGTGGCATCTCAGTTGGCAATCAAGCAAGAAGCTTTAATCTTCACAAATAAGGGTGCCAAAATTGTCCACATCCCAAAAATGAAAAAAAAAAAGAAAAATCAAAAAAGAAAAATAAAATAAAAAAGCAAACAAAAAGGCTCGCTAGACTGAAAACCTGAAAAGGCGGTCTGGGCAAAAGTTAGAGTGACACGGTAGGTTGAAAACTCGCAAAGAGCGACCTACGCAAAAATTAGGGTGAAATACAATCAAAGTACAAGAAGTCTCCTCAAACTGATAAACTGGGGCAGTTTAAAAGGACAAGCTATGAAAAACTCCCAATACATGAAGGTTGGGGCAAGTCACATACTTGAAAGATTGATCAGGCAATCTCATCCAATTGGGATAATCATCACAAAGAAGCATATCTCAGGCAAGAAGTAAAACATCAGTTCAACAAATAAGTGATGATCGAAATCAAGGAGTCTCGCTCCAGCTCATCCTCAACCTCGGCTGCAATAAAAAATCTAAGGAGTCAAGGATCAAAGAGGTGTTTACAAAAAAGAAAAATAAAAAAAAAATCATAGTTTTTCATCATTGATAAAAAAGCATCTCATGCATCATGCATTTAAAAAAAAATTAATCTAGGTCTGTATCACTCATCAAAAGCATCTCATGCATCATGCATAAAAAAAATTCAGGATTTTCACCAATCAATAAAAAAATCATCTCGTAGCATGCATTGTCTCATCATTTCATGCATCAACAAAGTCAACATATTTGCTTGCATTTGTTCGGCTTTCGCGGGCACAGGGCCCCAAAAGTCATGTCTTGTTAGCTTTAGCAGGCATAGGGCCTCTTAAGTTTTATTTTTTTTTGTTCAGCTTTAACGGGCACAGGGCCCATAAGCTTTGCCTTTGTTAGCTTCAGTAGGCACAGGGCCTCACAAGCTTTTTATCTTTCTTTTCAAGCTTCGGTTGGTACCATACCCCGTAAGCTCTCATTTGTTTTGTTAAGCTTCAGCGGGTACCAAACCCCGTAAGCTCTTTTTGTTTTCAAGCTTCGGTGGATACCACACCCCGAAATCTCGTTTTGTTTTCAAGCTGCGACAGGTACCAAACCCCGTAAGCTCCTTTTGTTTTCAAACTTCAGCGGGTACCGGACCCCGTAAGCTCCTTTTCTTATCAAGCTTCAGCGGATACCCGACTCCGCAAGCATTTTACTTTTATTTTAAAGCTTCAGCGGATACCTGACTCCGTAAGCATTTTATCTTTCTTGTTCAAGCTTCGGTGGATAATCGACTCCGCAAGCTTTCTGTCTTTCCTTTCAAGCTGCGGCGGGTACCAAACCCCATAAGCTCCTTTCTGTTTTGTCAAGCATCGATGGGTACCATACCTCGTAAGCTAATTTTTTTTTCAAGCTTCGGTGGGTACCACACCACGAAAGATCGTTTTGTTATCAAGTCGGGTACAAAACCCCATAAGCTCCTTTTGTTTTCAAGCTTCAGTGGGTACCGGACCTTGTAATCTCTTTTTCTTATCAAGGTTCAGCGGATACCCGACTCCGCAAGCATTTTACTTTTATTTTAAAGCTTCAGCGGATACCCAACTCTGCAAGCTTTTTACCTTTTTTGTTCAAGCTTCAGTGGATAACCAACTCCGCAAGCTTTTTACCTTTCTTGTTCAAGCTTCAGTGGATAACTGACTCCACAAGCTTTCTGTCTTTCCATTCAAGCTTCAACGGATAATAGACTCTGCAAGCATTTTATCTTTCATGTCAAGCTTCAGCGAATACCTGACTCCGCAAGCTTTTTACCTTTCTTGTTCAAGCTTCGGTGGATAACCGACTCCGCAAGCTTTCTGTCTTTCCTTTCAGCGTATGGGTACCAAACCCCATAAGCTCCTTTATGTTTTGTCAAGCTTCGACGGTACCAGACCTCGTAAGCTCTTTTTTTTTCAAGCTTCAGGTACTGCACTCGTAAGCTCCTTTTTGTTGTCAAGCTACGGCGGTACCATACCCCGTAAGCTCTTTTATCCTTTTCAAGCTTCAGGGTACCATACCCCGTAAGCTCTTGTATCCCTTTTTCAAGCTTCGACGGTACCAGACCTGTAAGCTCTTTTTGTTTTCAAGCTTCGCGGTACCGCACCGTAAGCTCTTTTGGTTTTCAAGTTTCAGCGGGTACCAGACCCCGTAAGCTCTTTCTGTTCGAACTTCTGATGGGCAATCCACCCCATAAGCTCCTTTTGTTTTCAAACTTCAGCGGGTACCGGACCCCGTAAGCTCTTTTTCTTATCAAGCTTCAGCGGATACCCGACTCATAAGCATTTTACTTTTATTTTAAAGCTTCACGGATACCGACTCAGTAAGCTTTTTATCTTTCTTGTTCAAGCTTCGGTGGATAATCGACTCATAAGCTTTCTGTCTTTCCTTTCAAGCTGCGGCGAGTACCAAACCCCATAAGCTCCTTTCTGTTTTGTCAAGCATCGACGGGTACCATACCTCGTAAGCTCTTTTTTTTTTCAAGCTTCGGTGGGTACCACACCCCGAAAGATCGTTTTGTTATCAAGTTGGGTACAAAACCCCGTAAGCTCCTTTTGTTTTCAAGCTTCAGTGGGTACCGGACCCTGTAATCTCTTTTTCTTATCAAGCTTCAGCGGATACCCGACTCCGCAAGCATTTTACTTTTATTTTAAAGCTTCAGCGGATACCCGACTCTGCAAGCTTTTTACCTCTTTTGTTCAAGCTTCAGTGGATAACCAACTCCGCAAGCTTTTTACCTTTCTTGTTCAAGCTTCAGTGGATAACCGACTCCACAAGCTTTCTGTCTTTCCATTCAAGCTTCAACGGATAATAGACTCTGCAAGCTTTTTATCTTTCATGTCAAGCTTCAGCGAATGCCTGACTCCGCAAGCTTTTTACCTTTCTTGTTCAAGCTTCGGTGGATAACCGACTCCGCAAGCTTTCTGTCTTTCCTTTCAAGCTGTGGCGGGTACCAAACCCCATAAGCTCCTTTATGTTTTGTCAAGCTTCGACGGGTACCAGACCTCGTAAGCTCTTTTTGTTTTCAAGCTTCAGCGGGTACCAGATCCTGTAAGCTCCTTTTTGTTGTCAAGCTACGGCGGGTACCATACCCTGTAAGCTCTTTTATCCTTTTCAATCTTCAGCGGGTACCATACCCCGTAAGCTCTTGTATCCCTTTTTCAAGCTTCGACGGGTACCAGACCTCGTAAGCTCTTTTTGTTTTCAAGCTTCAATGTACTGCACTCGTAAGCTCTTTTGGTTTTCAAGTTTCAGCGGGTACCAGACCCCGTAAGCTCTTTCTGTTCGAACTTCTGATGGGAAATCCACCCCATAAGCTCTTTTATCTTTTGTTCGAGCTTCTGACGGGCAATCCACCTCGTAAGCTCTTTTATCCTTCCGTTCGAGCTTCTGACGGGCAATCCACCCCGTAATCTCATTTTATCTCTCTGTTCGAGCTTCTGATGGGCAATCCACCCCGTAAGCTCTTTTACTTTCTGTTCGAGCTTCTGACGGGCAATTCACCCCGTAAGCCCGTAAGCTGTTTTATCTTTCTGTTCGAGCTTCTAACGAGCAATCCACCCTGTAAGCTCTTTTTATCTTTCTATTCGAGCTTCTGACCGTAAGCTCTTTTATCTTTATGTTCGAGCTCAGGGCAATCCACCTAAGCTCTTTAATCTTTCCTTGAGCTTCACGGGCAATCCATCCCGTAAGCTCTTTTATCTTTCTGTTCAGCTTCTGACGGGCAATCCACCCCTTAAGCTCTTTATCTTTGTTTTTAAGCTCAGCAGGAAATCCACCCTGCAAGCTTTTTACGTGTAAACCTCAGTGGGCAATCCAACCCACTGATTCTTTACTGGAAATCGCTTTGTAGTCACCTGTCTTTTTGCTAGTCAGTGTACCCCGAACAAAATTGGAGTTCATGTCTTTACTCGTTTCTTATAACGATAATAGATTAACTATGGTTACACCTATTATCTAATAAGAAACAAGTAAAGAGGGGCAACTGTGAACACCTAATTTTGTCCGGGTATCTTCTCAATTTCATTAATATTTTGAAAAGGAAAATAAAAATTGGCAAAAATAAAAAAATAAAATAAAATCACTTTTGTTCATGCTTTGAGCCCAATATTTGTTTAGCCCATGTTTGAGTCCATAGTCCAAATCCAAACCAAAAAAACAGTTTCTGAATGTTAAAATAATAATTAAAAATGAAAAAAAAATTTGTTGTCTTCTATATTTTTTATTCCCACGGTAATGTCCATTTTCAAGTATGAACCAAGTGTGCTTTCTTTGACCTTTTGGCTTTGACTCCTTTTTACACAAAAATGGTGCCTAATCCTCCTGTTCTCTGCTTCCCTGTACCATCCCAGCAACAAAGCTGATTTGCCCCATTGTAGCTACACCCCAACAGTGTTGTCCCTCTCCACACAGCTGGCCAATTGAGATGTTTGTCATTTTTCACCCTTGATGCTAATATAAGTTCACACAACAGAAGTAAAAAAAGGGGGGGGGGGGGGGGGGGGGGGGGAAGAGAATAATACAACAACATAGAGCATAGAAAGAGGAAAACGGAAAAATACTGATGGGAGATTAAAAAAAATTTCTCAGATTGTTCGCCATACTTTCTCCCATTTTTCCATTCATCCTTCCATCTCCATCACCATCCATTCACGGCATAACCATCTCATATCATCTTCTCTATCAACTCAAGCTCCTCTTTCCTCTTCATTTACATCACCCTCCAACCATCAAAACAAACCCATCTTCAACACCTCAAACATAGCCACTCTTCCATAGCCAAACACCATATCTCCATATTCATCACTGAGAAATAAATCTCAATAACCATTACAGCAACAACAACCACCACTCCATCCCAAATCAGAAATGATCAAAATACAAAAAAATACAAAAAGATCAAATGAATCTCAGTTCTGTGCTCCACCACGATCTCTGCATCCGCCCCACCATACGAGTCCACCATCCACACGCAGATTCGCGTGGCCTCCGTCGCCTTGAACGCATCCTGGTGCGTCTCCACCGCCGTTCACACCTCTGCCCAGGACCACGACCTCCGCCTCAGAACCGCCGCCGTCACATACGAACGTCACGAGCAACTACAGATCTGCACACGTTGCCATCTCAGTCCTCCACCGTGAGTCATGCACGAGCCGCCACCACCGCCGTTCGAACCGTTGCTCGCCTCTGCTGTATCCACCGCTGCTTCCAGTTTTCTCCTTGGCCCTCTTTTCATCGTTGGTAAGTAATGAGGAGGCTACTGCTTGCCTTCTTATTCCTCTTTCTATTTCTTTTTGTTTTTTTAAAATTATTATGTTGTTTTCAGATCCTTTCTTTCTTTTCTTTCTTTTTTTTTTAAAAAAAATTTTAGTAAAAAAATTTAAAGAAGAATTTCTTTCAAAACAAAATTTTATAAAATAAAATAGAAACCTCTTTTTTAATTCACATAACAATCTACGACATTGATGTATGATTTTCATCCTCAAGTGTCGTATGAATTGTAAGGGTTCAACGTATAGTTTGGCTATCTTTAACCCTGAGGAAAAGTGAATTCCATTGTGTTAAAAAATAATAAAATATTTTCAATTTACTCTTTTTACAAGATTTTATCAAAATTTATAAGATGAAAAAAATCTCTTTTTTAATGCACGCAACAATCTACGACGTTGATGTATGATTTTTCATCCTCAAGTGGCTTATGAATTGTAAGGGTTTATCGTATAGCATCGCTATCTTAGACTGTGTAAGAGTGAATTTATTCTGAAATAAAATCTTTTCAAAATAAAATAAATAAATCAAATCTTTATCAAAATATAAAATCAATAAACCAATCAAACTTTTTTCTAAAAGAACTACGTGGCTTTGAGTTTCCCATCGCACCCGGGAATACGTAGGAGCAAGATAAATCATCTTGTCAAGCCAAAACTAAATTTTCCTTTTTTTTTGTCTCTATTTATGTTAAAATAATTAATTAAAATAACTAAACTTTTCTATTTTTAGGGATGCTCTATGGACACGGTGCCATGTTCAGTCCATTAGATTTGAGGTTACCCGGTGGACTCATGTGCCATATTCAACCTCATTTAGTTTTTATAAACAATAAATTTAAAAATAAAAAAATTAATAAAAATTTAAAATATTAAAAATTAAAAATAATTCTTTCTTGTAAATAATTTTTGGGGTAAAATAAATATTTAAAAGGTTATTAAAATGTTTTTGCACAATTAACATGAGGTACCATTTTTTAAACAGGCGATGTGGGGTGCTAACGCCTTCCCTACTCGTAACCGACTCCCAGACTCATCTCTCTCTTTTTTTAAGACCAGTTTACCTTTAAATAATTGGGTTTTCTAAGATTTTCCCAATAAAAATTTTAGTGGCGACTCCTTTGTTTTTTATCTCTTTTTTCGCGGCGCCTAGACGGGACGGTCGCAACGAGGTATCATATGCCTTAATTCGGGACCCAATTTAGCCTTTGATATTGGCCTAATTTGACAATTCTTGTGAAACCTGAAATTGTAGGTCTCTTCTTATCATTCTAGGGACAGCAAGATCACTAAAATCTGATATTCGTAGCTCTAGTTATGCTCTGCGCAAGGTAACAAGGTCAGGATGCGTGAAAAATCCGAAAAGTAACAATGTTTAGCAGTTAAACCCAATAATGTAAAAGCAAAAACAATGATTGTAACAGTTGTCTAATTTCTGTCTCTCTCTCGTTTGTGCGGCTGTAAACTGCTATTTATGCTTATTAATCTTGACCTAACCCTAGACCAAATTGAGGACCTCTGAATAAGCTTTCCAACAAGGTATCTCAAGCCTTAATTGGGATTAAGATGAGTAAGTTAGGCCCATTTAAGTGAAAGAACATCGTGGACTGCGCACTGATCCGTGCCAGAGAACTCGGTACCCAATTTAGTCTTGATTTTGGCCTAATTTGACAATTCTTGTGAAACCTGAAATTGTAGGTCTCTTCCTTATCTTTCAAGGGACAGCAAGATCAACAAAATCCGATATTTGTAGCTCTAGTTATGCTCTGCACAAGGCAACAAGGTTAGGTTAAGTGAAAAATCCGAAATTAACAACGTTTAGCAATTAAGCCCAATTAATCCCAATAATGTAAAAGCAAAAACAATGATTGTAAAAGTTGTCTAATTTCCGTCTCTCTCTGGCTTGTGCGGCTTTAACTGCTATTTATGCTTATTAATCCTGACCTAACCCTAGACCAAATTAAGGGCCTCTGAATAAGCTTTCCACCAAGGTATCATATGCCTTAATTGGGCTTAAGATGAGTAAGTTAGGCCCATTTAAGTGAAGGAACATCATGGACTGCGCACTGATCCGCGCCAGAGAACTCGGGACCCAATTTAGGCTTGATTTTGGCCTAATTTGACAATTCTTGGGAAACCTGAAAATTTAGGTCTCTTCCTTATCATTCTATGGACAGCAAGATCACCAAAATCCGATATATGTAGCTCGAGTTATGCTCTGCACAAGTTAACAAGGTCAGGATGAGTGAAAAATCCGAAAATTAACAATGTTTAAGAATTAAGCCCAATTAAACAAAATAATGTAAAAGCAAAAACAATGATCGTAAAAGTTGTCTAATTTCCGTCTCTCTCTGGATTGTGCGACTGTAAACTGCTATTTATGCTTATCAATACTGACCTACCCTAGACAAAATTAAGGGCCTCTGAATAAGCTTTCCAACAAGGTATCATATGCCTTAATTAAGCTTAAAATGAGTAAGTTAGGACCATTTATGTGAACGAATATCATGGACTGCGCACTGAACCGTGCCAAAGAACTCGGGACCGAATTTAGCCTTAATTTTGGCCGAATTTGACAATTCTTGTGAACCCTGAAATTGTAGGTCTCTTCCTTATCATTCTAGGGACAGCAAGATCACCAAAATCCAATATCTGTAGCTCTAGTTATGCTATGCGCAAGGTAACAAGGTCAGGAGTAGTGAAAAATCCGAAAATTAACAATGTTTAGCAATTAAGCCCAATTAATCCCCATAACGTAAAAGCAAAAACAATGATTGTAAAAGTTGTCTAATTTCCATCTCTCTCTGGCTTCTGCGGCTGTAAACTGCTATTTGTGCTTATTAATCCTGACCTAACACTAGACCAAATTAAGGGCCTCTGAATAAGCTTTCCAACAAGGTATCATGTGCCTTGATTGGGCTTAAGATGAGTAAGTTAGGACCATTTATGTGAACGAATATCATGGACTGCGCACTGAACCGTGCCAAAGAACTCGGGACCTAATTTAGCCTTAATTTTGGCCTAATTTGACAATTCTTGTGAACCCTGAAATTGTAGGTCTCTTCCTTATCATTCTAGGGACAGCAAGATCACCAAAATCCAATATCTGTAGCTCTAGTTATGCTCTGCACAAGGCAACAAGGTCAAGATGAGTGAAAAATCCGAAAATTAACATTGTTTAGAAATTAAGCCCAATTAAGCCCAATAATGTAAAAGCAAAACCAATGATTGTAAAAGTTGTCTAATTTCCGTCTCTCTGGCTTGTGCGGCTGTAAACTTCTATTTATACTTATTAATCCTGACCTAACCCTAGACCAAATTAAGGGCCTCTGAATAAGCTTAACAACAAGGTATCATATGCATTAATTGGGCTTAAGATGAGTAAGTTAGGCCCATTTAAGTGAATGAACATCATGGACTGCGCACTGATCCGCACCAGAGAACTCGGGACCCAATTTAAAGTTGATTTTGCCTTAATTTGACAATTCTTGTGAAACCTGAAATTGTAGGTCTCTTCCTTATCTTTCTAGGGACAGCAAGATCACCAAAATCCGATATATGAAGCTCTAGTTATGCTCTATGCAAGGCATCAAGGTCAGGATGAGTGAAAAATCCGAAAATTAGTAATTTTGCCCAATTAAGCCCAGTAATGGAAAAGCAAAAACAATGATTGTAAAAGTTGTCTAATTTCCGTCTCTTTCTGGCATTTGCGGCTTTAAACTGCTATTTATGCATATTAATCCTGACCTAACCCTAGACCAAATTGCCTCTGAATAAGCATTCCAACAAGGTATCATATGCCTTAATTGGGCTTAAGATGAGTAAGTTAGGCCCATTTAAGTGAAGGAACATCATGGATTGCGTACTGATCCGCGCCAGAGACCTCGGGACCCAATTTAGCCTTGATTTTAGCCTAATTTGACAATTCTTGTGAAATCTGAAATTGTAGGTCTCTTCCTTATCTTTCTAGGGACACCAAGATCACAAAAATCCGATATCTGTAGCTCTAGTTATGCTCTGCGCAAGGCAACATTGTCAGGATGAGTGAAAAACCGAAAATTAACAATGTTTAGCATTTAAGGCCAATTAAGGCCAATAATGTAAAAGCAAAAACAATGATTGTAAAAGTTGTCTAATTTCCATCTCTCTCTGGCTTGTGCGACTGTAAACTGCTATTTGTTCTTATTAATCCAGTCCTAACCCTTACCAAATTAAGGGCCTATGAATAAGCTTTCCAACAAGGTATCATATGCCTTAATTGGGCTTAAGATGAGTAAGTTAGGCCCATTTAAGTGAAGGAACATGATGGAGTGCGCACCGATCCGTGCCAGAGAACTCGGGACCCAATTTAGCCTTGATTTTGGCATAATTTGCCAATTCTTGTGAAACCTGAGATTGTAGGTCTCTTCCTTATCTTTCTAGGGTAAGCAAGATCACCAAAATCCGATATCTGTTGCTCTAGTTATGCTTTGTGCAGGGCAACGATGTCAGGATGAGTGAAAAATCCGAAAATTAACAATGTTTAGCAATTAAGCCCAATAATGTAAAAGCAAAAACAATGATTGTAAAAGTTGTCTAATTTCCGTCTCTCTGGCTTGTGCGGCTGTAAACTGGTATTTAGGCTTATTAATCCTGAGCTAACCTTAGACCAAATTAAGGGCCTCTGAATAAGCTTTCCAACAAGGTATCATATGCCTTAATTGTGCTTATGATGAGTAAGTTAGGCTCATTTAAGTGAAGGAACATCATGGACTGGGCACTGATCCGCGCCATAGAACTCGGGAGCCAATTAAGCGTAGATTTTGGCCTAATTAGACAATTCTTGTGAAACATGAAATGTAGGGGTCTTCCTTATCTTTATAGGGACAGCAAGATCACCAAAATCCGATATCTGTAGCTCTAGTTATGCTCTGCACAAGGCAGCAAGGTCAAGATGAGTGAAAAATCCAAAAATTAACAATGTTTAGTAATTAAGCCTAATAATGTAAAAGCAAAAACAATGATTGCAAAAGTTGTCTAATTTACGTCTCTCTCTGGTTTGTGCGACTGTAAACTACTATCTATGCTTATTAATCCCGACCTAACCCTTGACAAAATTAAGTGCCTCTCAATAAGCTTTTCAACAAGGTATCATATGCCTTAATTGGGCCTAAGAAGAGTAAGTTAGGCCCACTTAAGTGAAGGAACATCATGGACGGCGCACTAATCGCCTCCAGAGAACTCGTGACCCAATTTAGCATTGATTTTGGCCTAATTTGGCAATTCTTGTGAACCCTGAAATTGTAGGTCTCTTCCTTATATTTCTGGGGACTGCAAAATCACCAAAATTCGATATCTGTAGCTCTAGTTATGTTCTGTGCATGGTAACAAGGTCAGGATGAGTGAAAAATCCGATAATTAACAACGTTTAGCAATTAAGCCCAATTAAGCCGAATAATGTAAAATAAAAAACAATGATTGTAAAAGTTGTCTAATTTCCGTCTCTCTCTAGCTTGTGCAGCTGTAAACTGCTATTTACGCTTATTAATCCTGAGCTAACCCTAGACCAAATTAAGGGTCTCTGAATAAGCATTCCAACAAGGTATCATATGTCTTAATTGGGCTTAAGATGAGTAAGTTAGGCCCTTTTATGTGAAGGAACATCATGGATTGGGTACTGATCCGCTCCAGAGAACTCGGGACCCAATTTAGCCTGATATTTGCCTAATTTGACAGTACTTGTCAAACCTGAAATTGTAGGTCTCTTCCTTATCATACTAGGGACAGCCAGATCACCAAAATCTGATATATGTAGCTCTAGTTATGCTATGCACAAGGTAACAAGGTCAGGATGAGTGAAAAATCTGAAAATTAACAATGTTTAGCAATTAAGCCCAATTAAGCCCCATAACGTAAAAGCAAAAACAATGATTGTAAAAGTTGTCTAATTTCCGTCTCTCTCTGGCTTGTTCGGCTGTAAACTGCTATTTATGCTTATTAATCCTGACCTAACCCTAGACCAAATTAAGGGCCTCTGAATAAGCTTTCCAACAAGGTATCATATGCCTTGATTGGGCTTAAGATGAGTAAGTTAGGCCCATTTAAGTGAAGGAACACCATTGATTGGGCACTGATCCGCGCCAGAGAACTCGGGACCCAATTTAGCCTTGATAATGGCTTAATTTGACAATTTTTGGTAAACCTGAAATTGTAGGTCTCTTCTTATCATTCTAGGGATAACAAGATCACCAAAATCTGATATCTATAGCTCTAGTTATGCTCTGCGCAAGGTAACAATGTTAGGATGCGTGAAAAATCCGAAAATTAACAATGTTTAGCAATTAAACCCAATAATGTAAAAGCAAAAACAATGATTGTAAAAGTTGTCTAATTTCCGTCTCTCTCTGGCTTGTGCGGCTTTAACTGCTATTTATGCTTATTAATCCTGACCTAACCCTAGACCAAATTAAGGGCCTCTGAATAAGCTTTCCAACAAGGTATCATATGCCTTGATTGGGCTTAAGATGAGTAAGTTAGGCCCATTTAAGTGAAGGAACATCATGGACTGCGCACTGATCCGCGCCAGAGAACTCGGGACCCAATTTAGGCTTAATTTTGGCCTAATTTGACAATTCTTTGGCGACCTGAAAATTTAGGTCTCTTCCTTATCATTCTATGAACAGCAAGATCACCAAAATCAGATATATGTAGCTCGAGTTATGCTCTGTACAAGTTAACAAGGTCAGGATGAGCGAAAAATCCGAAAATTAACAATGTTTAACAATTAAGCCCATTTAAGCAAAATAATGTAAAAGCAAAAACAATGATTGTAAAAGTTGTCTAATTTCCATCTCTATCTGGATTGTGCGGCTGTAAAATGCTATTTATGCTTATTAATCCTGACCTACCCAAGACCAAATTAAGGGCCTCTGAATAAGCATTCCAACAAGGTATCATATGCCTTAATTAAGCTTAAAATGAGTAAGTTATGACCATTTAAGTGAACGAACATCAGGACCGAATTTAGCCTTAATTTTGGCCTAATTCGACAATTCTTGTGAACCCTGAAATTGTAGGTCTCTTCCTCATCTTTCTAGGGACAGCAAGATCACCAAAATCCAATATCTGTAGCTCTAGTTGTACTCTGCACAAGGCAACAAGGTCAGGATGATTGAAAAATCCGAAAATTAACAATGTTTAGAAATTAAGCTCAATCAAGCCCAATAATGTAAAAGCAAAAACAATGATTGTAAAAGTTGTCTAATTTCCGTCTGTCTGGCTTGTGCGGCTGTAAACTGCTATTTATGCTTATTAATCCTGTCCTAACCCTAGACCAAATTAGGGGCCTCTGAAAAAGCTTAACAACAAGGTATCATATGCATTAATTGGGCTTAAGATGAGTAAGTTAGGCCCATTTAAGTGAATGAACATGATGGACTGCGCACTGATCCGCGCCAGAGAACTCGGGACCCAATTTAAAGTTGATTTTGCCCTAATTTGACAATTCTTGTGAAACCTGAAATTGTAGGTCTCTTCCTTATCTTTTGAGGGACAGCAAGATCACCAAAATCCGATATATGGAGCTCTAGTTATGCTCTGTGCAAGGCATCAAGGTCAGGATGAGTGAAAAATCCGAAAATTAGTAATTATGCCCAATTAAGCCCAGTAATGTAAAAGTAAAAACAATGATTGTAAAAGTTGTCTAATTTACATCTCTTTCTGGCAATTGCAGCTTTAAACTGCTGTTTATGCTTATTAATCCTGACCCAACCTTAGACCAAATTAAGGGTCTCTGAATACGTTTTCCAACAATGTATCATATGCCTTAATTGGGCTTAAGATGAGTAAGTTAGGCCCATTTAAGTGAAGGAACATCATGGACTGCGTACTAATCCACGCCAGAGAACTCGGGACCCAATTTAGCCTTGATTTTGGCCTAATTTGACAATTCTTGTGAACCCTGAAATTGTTGGTCTCTTCCTTATCTTTCTAGGGACGGCAAGATCACCAAAATACGATATTTGTAGCTCTAGTTATGCTCTGGACCGGCCAACAAGGTCAGGATGACTGAAAAATCCGAAAATTAACAATGTTTAGCAATTAAGCCCAATAATGTAAAAGCCAAAACAATGATTGCAAAAGTTGTCTAATTTCCGTCTCTCTCTGGCTTGGGCGGCTGTAAACTGCTATTTATATTTATTAATCCTGACCTAACCCTAGACCAAATTAAGGGCCTTTGAATAAGCTTAACAACAAGGTATGATATGCATTAATTGGGCTTGAGATGAGTAAGTTAGGCCCATTTAAGTGAAAGAACATCATGGACTGCGCACTGATCTGCGTCAGAGAACTCGGTACCCAATTTAGCCTTTATTTTGGCCTAATTTGAAAATTCTTGTGTAACCAGAAATTGTAGGTCTCTTCCTTCTCTTCCTAGGGACAACAAGATCACCAAAATCTGATATCTGTAGCTCAAGTTACGCACTGCGCAAGGCAACAAGGTCAGGATGAGTGAAAATTCCGAAAATTAACAATGTTTAGCAATTAAGCCCAATCAAGCCCAATAATGTAAAAGCAAAAACAATGTTTGTACAAGTTGTCTAATTTTCGTCTCTCTCTGGCTTGTGCGGCTGTAAACTGATATTTATGCGTATCAATCCTGACCTAACCCTAGACCAAATTAAGGGCCTCTTAATAAGCTTTCCAACAAGGTATTGTAAGCCTTAATTGGGCTTAAGATGAGTAAGTTAAGCCCATTTAAGTGAAGGAACATCATGGACAGCGCACTGATCCGCACCAGAGAACTCGAGACCCAATTTAGCCTTGATTTTGGCCTAATATGACAATTCTTGTGAAACCTGAGATTGTAGGTCTCTTCCTTATCTTTCTAGGGACAGTAAGATCACCAAAATCCAATATCTGTAGCTCTAGTTATGCTCTGCGCAAGGCAACAAGGTCAGGATGAGTGAAAAATCCGAAAATTAACAATGTTTAGCAATTAAGCCCTATAATGTAAAAGCAAAAACAATGATTGTAAAAGTTGTCTAATTCTCGTCTCACTCTGGCTTGTGCGGTTGTAAACTGCTGTTTATGCTTATTAATCCTGACCTAACCCTAGACCAAATTAAGGGCCTCTGAATAAGCTTAACAACAAGGTATCATATGCCTTAATTGGGCTTAAGATGAGTAAGTTAGGCCCATTTAAGTGAAGGAGCATCATGGACTGTGCACTAATCCGTGCCAGAGAACTCGGGACATAATTTAGCCTTGATTTTGGCCTAAGTTGGCAATTCTTGTGAAACCAGAAATTGAAGGTCTCTTCCTTATCTTTCTAGGGACAGCAAGATCACCAAAATCCGATATCTGTAGCTCAAGTTGTGCTATGCGCAAGGCAACAAGGTCAGGAAGAGTGAAAAATCCCAAAATTAAAAATGTTTAGCAATTAAGCCCAATAATGTAAAATAAAACATTGATTGTAAAAGTTGTCTAATTTCCATCTCTCTGTGGCTTGTGTGGCTGTAAACTGCTATTTATGCTTATTAATCCTGACCTAACCATCGACCAAATTAAGGGCCTCTGAATAAGCTTTTCAACAAGGTATCATATGCCTTAATTGGGCTTAAGAAGATTAAGTTAGGCCCATTTAAGAGAAGGAACATCATGGACTCCGCACTGATCCGCGCAAGAGAACTCGGGACAACAAGATCACCAAAATCCGATATCTGTAGCTCTAGTTATGTTCTGTGCAAGGCAACAAGGTCAGGTTGAATGAAAATTCTGAAAATTAACAATGTTTAGCAATTAAGCCCAATTTAGGCCAATAATGTAAAAGCAAAAACAATGTTTATAAAAGTTGTCTAATTTCCGTCTCTCTCTGACTTGTACGGCTGTAAACGGCTATTTATGCTTATTTATCCTGACCTAACCCTAGACCAAATTAAGGGCCTCTGAATAAGCTTCCCAACAAGGTATCATATGCCTTAATTGGGCTTAAAATGAGTTAGTTTGGCCCATTTAAGTGAAGGAACATCATGGACTGCGTACTAATCCGTGCCAGAGAACTCGGGATCCAATTTAGCCTTGATTTTGGCCTAATTTGACAATTCTTGTGAAACCTGAAATTGTAGGTCTCTTCCTTATCTTTCTTGGGACAGCAAGATCACCAAAATCCGATATATGTAGCTCAAGTTATGCTCTGCGCAAGGCAACAAGGACATGACAAATTTAAAATCCCAAAATTAACATTGTTTAGCAATTAAGCCTAATTAAGCCCAATAATGTAAAAGCAAAAGCAATGATGGTAAAAGTTGTCTAATTTCCGTCTCTCTCTGGCTTGTGCGGCTGTAAACTGATATTTATGCTTATTAATCCTGAACTAACCCTAGACCAAATTAAGGGCCTATGAATAAGATTTCCAACAAGGTACCATTTGCCTTAATTGGGCTTAAGATGAGTAAGTTAGGCTCATTTAAGTGAAGGAACATCATCGACTGAGCGCTGATCCGTGCCAGAGATCTCGGGTCCCAATTTAGCCTTGATTTTGGCTTAATTTGACAATTCTTGTGAAACCTGAAAAATTGTAGGTCTCTTCCTTATCTTTCTATGGACAGCAAGATCACCAGAATCCGATATCTATAGCTCTAGTTATGCTCTGCGCAAGGCAACAAGGTCAGGATGAGTGAAAAATCCCAAAATTAACAATGTTTAGCAATTAAGCCTAATTAAGCCCAATAATGTAAAAGCAAAAACAATGATGGTAAAAGTTGTCTAATTTCGTCTCTCTTTGGCTTGTGCGGCAGTAAACTGCTACTTATGCTTATTAATCCTGACCTAACCCTAGACCAAATTAAGGGCTTCTGAATAAGCTTTCCAACAAGGTATCATTTGCCTTAATTGGGCTTAAGATGAGTAAGTTAGGCCCATTTAAGTGAAGGAACATCATGGACTGTGCACTAATCCGCGCCAGAGAAATCGGGACCCAGTTTAGCCTTGATTTTGGCCTAATTTGACAATTCTTGTGAAACATGAAATTGTAGGTCTTTTCCTAATCTTTCTAGGGACAGCAAGATGGCCAAAATCCGATATATATTCCTCTAGTTATACTCTGTGCAAGGCAACAAGGTCAGGCTGAGTGAAAAATCCGAAAATTAACAATATTTAGCAAGTAAGCCCAATTAAGCCCAATAATGTAAAAGCAAAAACAATGATTGTAAAAGTTGTCTTATTTACATCTCTCTCTTGCTTGTGCGGCTGTAAACTGCTATTTATGCTTATTAATCCAGGCATAACCCTAGTCCAAATTAAGGGCCTCTGAATAAGATTTCCAACAAGGTATCATATGCCTTTATTGGGCTTAAGATGAGTAAGTTAGGCCCATTTAATGGAAGGAACATCACGGACTGCAAACTGATCCGCGCCAGATAACTCGGGACCCAATTTTGCCTTGATTTTGGCCTAATTTGACAATTCTAGTGAAACATGAAATTGTAGGTCTCTTCCTTATCTTTCTAGGGACAGCAAGATCACCAAAAATCGATATCTGTAGCTCTAGTTATGCTCTGCACAAGGCAACAAGGTCAGGATGAGTGAAAAATCCAAAAATTAACAATGTATAGCAATTAAGCCCAATTAAGCCCAATAATGTAAAAGCAAAAACAGTGATTATAAAAGTTGTCTAATTTCCGTCTCTCTCTGGCTTGTGCGGCTGTAAACTGCTATTTATGCTTATTAATCCTGACCTAACCCTAGACCAAATTAAGGGCCTCTGAATAAGCTTTCCAACAAGGTAACATATGCCTTAATTGGGCTTAAGATGAGTAAGTTAGGCCCATCTAAGTGAAGGAACATCATGGACTGTGCACTAATCCGCGCCAGAGAACTCGGTACCCAATTTAGCCTTGATTTTGGACTAATTTGACAATTCTTATGAAACCTGAAATTGTAGGTCTCTTCCTTATCTTTCTAAGGACTGCAAGATCACCAGATTCCGATATTTGTAGCTATAGTTATGCTCTACGCAAGGCAACAAGGTCAGGATGAGTGAAAAATCCGAAAATTAACAATGTTTAGCAATTAAGCCCAATTAAGTCCAATAATGTAAATGCAAAAACAATGATTGTAAAAGTTGTCTAATTTCCGCCTCTCTCTGGCTTGTGTGGCTGTAAACTACATCTTATGCTTATTAATCCTGACCTAACCCTAGACCAAATTAAGGGCCTCTCAATAAGCTTCCCAACAAGGTATCATATGCCTTAATTGGGCTTAAAATGAGTAAATTAGGCCCACTTAAGTGAAGGAACATCATGGACTACGCACAGATCCGCGCTAGAGTAGTCGGGACCCAATTTAGCCTTGATTTTGGCCTAATTTGACAATTCATGTGAAACCTGAAATTGTAGGTCTCTTCCTTATCTTTCTTGGGACAGCAAGATCACCAAAATCCGATATCTGTAGCTCAAGTTATGCTCTGCGTATGGCAACAAGGTCAGGATAATTGAAAAATCCCAAAATTAACAATGTTTAGCAATTAAGCCCAATTAAGCCCAATAATGTAAAAGTAAAAACAATGATTGTAAAAGTTTTCTAATTTCCGTCTCTCTCTGGCTTGTGCGGTTATAAACTGCTGTTTATGCTTATTAATCCTGACCTAACCCTAGACCAAATTATGGGCCACTGAATAGGCTTTCCAACAAGGTATCATATGCCTTAATTGTTCTTAAGATGAGTAAGTTAGGCCCATTTAAGTGAAGGAACATCATGGACAGCGCACTGATACGTGACAGAGAACTCGAGACCCAATTTAGCCTTGATTTTGGCCTAATTTGACATTTCTTGTGAAACCAGAAATTGTAGGTCTCTTCCTTATCTTTCTAGGGACAGCAAGATCACCAAAATCCGATATCTGTAGCTCTAGTTATGCTCTGCGCAAGGCAACAAGGTCAGGATGAGTGAACAATCTGAAAATTAACAATGTTTAGCAATTAAGCCCAATTAAGTCCAATAATGTAAAAGCAAAAACAATGTTTGTAAAAGTTGTCTAATTTTCGTCTCTCTCTGGTTTGTGCGCCTGTAAACAGCTACTTGTGCTTATTAATCCTGACCTAAGCCTAGACCAAATTAAGGGCCTTTAAATAAGCTTCCCAACAAGGCATCATATGCCTTAATTGGGCTTAAAATGAGTAAGTTAGGCCCATTTAAGAGAAGGAACATCATGGACTGCGCACTAATCCACGGCAGAGAACTCGGGACCTAAACTAGCCTTGATTTTGGCCTAATTTGACAATTCTTTTGAAACCTGAAATTGTAGGTCTCTTCCTAATCTTTCTAGGGACATCAAGATCACCAAAATCCGTTATCTGTTGCTCTAGTTATGCTCTGCGCAAGGCACAAGGTCAGGATGAGTGAAAAATCCGGAAATTAACAATGTTTAGCAATTTAGCCAAATTAAGCCCAATTAAGCCCGATAATGTAAAAGCAAAAACAATGATTGTAAAAGTTGTCTAATTTCCTTCTCTCTCTCGTTTGTGCGGCTGTAAAAATCTATTTATTCTTATTAATCCAGACCTAACCCGAGTCCAAAATAAGGGCCTCTGAATAAGCTTTCCAACAAGGTATCATATGCCTTAATTGGGCTTAAGATGAGTAAGTTAGGCCCATTTAATTGAAGGAACATCATGGGCTGCACACTGATCCGCAACTGAGAACTCGGGAACCAATTTATCCTTGATTTTGGCCTAATTTGACAATTCTTGTGAAACCTGAAATTGTAGGTCTCTTCCTTATCTTTCTAGGGACATCAAGATCACCAAAAATCGATATATGTAGCTCTAGTTATGCTCTGCGCATGGCAACAAGGTCAGGATGAGTGAAAAATCCGAAAATTAACAATGCTTAGCAATTAAGACCAATTAAGCCCAATAATGTAAAAGCAAAAACAATGGTTGTAAAAGTTGTCTAATTTCCATCTCTCTCTGGCTCGTGCGGCTGTAAACTGCTATTTATGCTTATTAATCCTGACTTATCCCTAGGCCAAATTATGGGCCTCTGAATAAGCTTTCAAACATGGTATCATACGCCTTAATTGGGCTTAAGATGAGTAAGTTAGGCCCATTTAAGTGAAGGAATATCATGGACTGCTCACTGATCTGCGCCAGAGAACTCGGGACCCAATTTAGCCTTGATTTTGGCCTAATTTGACAATTCTTGTGAAACCTGGAATTGTAGATCTCTTCCTTATCTTTCTAGGGACAGCAAGATCACCAAAATCCGATATCTGTATATCAAGCTATGCTCTACGCAAGGTAACAAGGTCAGGATGAGTGAAAAATCCGAAAATTAACAATGTTTAGCAATTAAGCCCACTAAAGCAAAAGCAAAAACAATGATTGTAAAAGTTGTCTAACTTCTGTCTCTCTCTGGCTTGTTCGGCTGTGAACTGCTATTTATGCTTATTAATCCTGACCTAACCCTTGACCAAACTAAAGGCCTCTGAATAAGCTTTCCAACAAGGTATCATATGCCTTAATTGGGCTTAAGATGAGTAAGTTCGGCCCATTTAAGTGAAGGAACATCATGGACTGTGCACTGATCCGCGTCAAAGAACTCGGGACCCAATATAGCATTGATTTCGGCCTAATTTGACAATTCATGTGAAACCAAAAACTGTAGGTCTCTTCCTTATGTTTCTAGGGACAGCAAGATCACCAAAATCTGATACCAGAAGCTCTAGTTATGCTCTGCGCAAGGCAACAAGGTCAGGATGAGTGAAAAACCCGAAAATTAACAATGTTTAGCAAGTAAGCCCAATAATGTAAAAGCAAAAACAATGATTGTAAAAGTTATCTAATTTCTATCTCTCTCCGACTTGTTCGGCTGTGAACTGCTATTTATCCTTATCAATCCTGACCAAACCCTAGACCAAATTAAGGGCCTCTGATTAAGCATTCCAACAAGGTATCATATGCCTTAATTGGGTTTACGATGAGTAAGTTAGGCCCATTTAAGTGAAGGAACATCATGAACTGCGCACTGATCCGCGCCAGAGTACTCGGGACCCAATTTTGCCTTTATTTTGGCCTAATTTGTCAATTCTTGTGAAACCTGAAATTGTAGGTCTCTTCCTTATCTTTCTAGGGACATCAATATCACCAAAATCCGATATCTGTAGCTCTAGTTTTGCTCTGCGCAAGGCAACAAAGTCAGGATGAGTGAAAAATCCGAAAATTAACAATGTTTAGCAATTAAGCCCAATAATGTAAAAGCAAAAACCGTGATTGTAAAAGTTGTCTAATTTCCGTGTCACTCTGGCTTGTGCGGCTGTAAACTTCTATTTATGCTTATTAATCCTGACCTAACCCTAGACCAAATTATGGGCCTCTGAATAAGCTTTCCAACAATGTATCATATGCCTTAATTGGGCTTAAGATGAGTTAGTTAGGCCCATTTTAGTGAAAGATCATCATGGACTGCGCACTAATCCGCGTCAAATACCCGGGACCCAATTTAGCCTTGATTTTGGCTTAATTTGACAATTCTTGTGTCACCCAAAATTGTAGGTCTCTCCCTTATCTTTCTAGGGACCGCAAGATCACCAAAATCCGATATTTGTAGCTCTAGTTATGCTCTGCGCAAGGCAACATGGTCAGGATGAGTGAAAAATCTGAAAATTAACAATGTTTAGCAATTAAGCCCATTAATATAAAAGCAAAAACAATGATTGTAAAACTTGTCTAATTTCCGTCTCTCTCTGGCTTGTGCGGCGGTAAACTGTTATTTATGCTTATTAAACCAAACCTTAAGGGCCTCTGAATAAGCTTTCCAAGAAGGTATCATATGCCTTAATTGAGCTTAAGATGAGTAAGTTAGGCCCATTTAAGTGAAGGAACATCATGGACTGCTCACAGATCCGTGCCAGAGAACTTGGGACCCAATTTTGCCTTGATTTTGGCGTAATTTGACAATTCTTGTGACACCTGGAATTGTAGGTCTCTTCCTTATCTTTTTAGGGACCACAAGATCATCAAAATCCGATATCTGTAGATCTAGTTATGCTCTACGCAAGGTAACAAGGTCAGGATGAGTGAAAAATCCGAAAATTAACAATGTTTAGCAATTAAGCCCAATAATGAAAAAGCATATACAATGATTGTAAAAGTTGTCTAATTTCTGTCTCTCTCTGGCTTGTTCGGCTGTGAACTGCTATTTATGCTTATTAATCCAGACCTAACCCTAGACCAAATTAAGGGCCTCTGAATAAGCTTTCCAACAAGGTATCATATGCCTTAATTGGGCTTAAGATGAGTAAGTCAGGCCCATTTAAGTGAAGGAACATCATGGACTGTGCACTGATCCACTTCAGAGAACTCTGGACCCAATTTAGCATTGATTTTTTCCTAATTTGACAATTCATGTGATACCGGAAATTGTAGGTCTCTTCCTTATCTTTCTAGGGATAGCAAGATCACCAAAATCTGATATCAGTAGTTCTAGTTATGCTAAGCGCAAGGCAACAAGGTCAGGATGAGTGAAAAATCCGAAAATTAACAATATTTAGCAATTAAGCCCAATAATGTAAAAGCATAAACAATGATTGTAAAAGTTGTCTAATTTCTGTCTCTCTCTGGCTTGTTCGGCTGTGAACTACTATTTATG
>JAUPTC010000017.1:1605229-1674326 GCA_030762895.1 Sophora flavescens
GTTCTCTGGTGCGGATCAATGCGAAGTCATGATGTTCCTTCACTTAAATGGGCCTAACTTACTCATCTTAAGCCCAATTAAGGCATATGATACCATGTTAGAATGCTTATTCAGAGGCCCTTATTTTGGTCTAGGGTTAGGTCAGGATTAATAAGCATAAGAAGCAGTGTACAGCCGCACAAGCCAGAGAGAGACGGAAATTAGACAACTTTTACAATCATTGTTTTTGCTTTTACATTATTGGGCTTAATAGCTAAACATTGTTAATTTTCGGATTTTTCACGCATCCTGACCTTGTTTCCTTGCGCAGAGCATAACTAAAGCTGCAGATATCGGATTTTGGTGATCTTGCTGTCCCTAGAAAGATAAGGAAGAGACCTACAATTTCAGGTTTCACAAGAATTGTACAATTAGGCCAAAATCAAGGCTAAATTGGGTCCCGAGTTGTCTGGCACGGATCAGTGTGCAGTCCATGATGTTCCTTCACTCAAATGGGCCTAAGTTACTCATCTAAAGCCCAATTAAGGCATATGATACCTTGTTGGGAAGCTTATTCAGATGCCCATAATTTTGTCTAGTGTAAGGTCAGGATTAATAAGCATAAATAGCAGTTTACAGCCGCACAAGCCAAAGAGAGACGGAAATTAGAAAACTTTTACAATCATTGTTTTTCTTTTACATTATTGGGCTTAATAGCTAAACATTGTTAATTTTCGGATTTTTCACTCATCCTGACCTTGTTGCCTTGCGCAGAGCATAAATAGAGCTACAGATATCGGATTTTGGTGATCTTGCTGTCCCTAGAAAGATAAGGAAAACACCTACAATTTCAGGTTTCACAAGAATTGTCAAATTAGGCCAAAATGAAGGCTAAATTGGGTCCCGAGTTCTCTGATACGGATCAGTGTGCAGTCCATGATGTTCCTTCACTTAAATGGGCATAACTTACTCATCTTGAGCCCAATTAAGGCACATGATACCTTGTTGGAAAGCTTATTCAGAGGCCCATAATTTGGTCTAGGGTTAGGTCTGGATTAATAAGCATAAGTAGCAATTTACAGCCGCACAAGCCAGAGAGAGATGGAAATTAGACAACTTTTACAATCATTGTTTTTGCTTTTACATTATTGGGCTTAATTGGGCTTAATTGCTTAACATTGTTAATTTATGGATTTTTCACTCATCCTGACCTTGTTGCCTTCCGCAGAGCATAACTAGAGCTACAGATATAGGATTTTAGTGATCTTGCTGTCCCTAGAAAGAAAAGGAAGAGACCTACAATTTCATGTTTCACAAGAACTGTCAAATTAAGCCAAAATGAAGGCTAAATTGGGTCCGAGCGGTTCTGCTGTGCGGATCAGGCGGCGATCCGGAGATGTTCCTTCACTTAAATGGGAATAACCGACTCATCTTAAGCCCAATTAAGGCATATGCTACCTTGTTGGAAAGCTTATTCAGAGGCCCTTAATTTGGACTAGGGTTAGGTCAGGATTAATAAGCATAAATAGCAGTTACAAATTTCAGGCTAGAGAGAGACGGAAATTAGATAACATATACAATCATTGATTTTGCATTTACATTACTCCGCTTAATTGGAATTAATTGCGAAACATTGTTAATTTTCGGATTCTTCACTCATCCTGACCTTTGCCCTTGCAGAGCATAACTAGAGCTACGGATATCGGATTTTGGGTGATCTTGCTTGTCCCTAGAAAGATAAGGAAGAGACCTACAATTTCAAGTTTCACAAGAATTGTTAAATTAGGCCAAAAAAACCCCCCCCCCCGTCCTGATCTCTTTCTTAATTACCTACCTCCTTCCCCCCCAACCATAACCTTTGGGTTCCGCCCCCTCTTGCTGGGTTGTCAAAAAAAAAACGTCCCCCCCACAACCCAGAGAGACAAATATAGTAGTTTACAGTCATTGTTTTTGCTTTTACATTATTGGGCTTTATTGGGCTTAATTGCGAAACATTGTTAATTTTCGTATTTTTCACTCTTCTTGACCTTGTTGCGTTGTGTAAAGCATAACTAGAGCTACAGATATCGGATTTTGGTGATCTTGCTTTCCCTAGAAATAAAAGGAAGAGACCTACAATTTCAGGTGTCACAAAAATTGTCAAATTAGGCCAAAATCAAGGCTAAATTAGGTCTCGAGTTCTCTGGCACTTATCAGTGCGCAATCCATGATGCTCCTTCACTTAAATATGCCTAACTTACTCATCTTAAGCCCAATTAAGGCATATGATACCTTGTTGGAAAGCTTATTCAGAGGCCCTTAATTTGGTCTATGGTTAGGTCAGGATTAATAAGCATTAATAGAAGTTTACAGCCGCACAAATCAGTGAGAGATGGAAATTACACAACTTTTACAATCATTGTTTTTGCTTTTACATTATTGGGCTTAATTGCTAAACATTGTTAATTTTCGGATTTTTCACTCATCCTGACCTTGTTGCCTTGCTCATAGCATAACTAGAGCTACAAATATCGGATTTTGGTGATCTTGCTGTCCCTAGAATGATAAGGAAGAGACCTAAAATATCAGGTTTCACAAGAATTGTGAAATTAGGCCAAAACCAAGGCTAAATTGGGCCCGGGTTCTATTGTACGAATCAGTGTGCAGTCCATAATGTTCCTTCAATTAAATGGGCCTAACTTACTCATCTTAAGCCCAATTAAGGCATATGATACCATGTTGGAAACTTATTCAGAGGCCCTTAATTTGGTCTAGGGTTAGGTCAGATAAGCATAAATCGCAGTTTACAGCCGCACAAGCCAAAGAGAGACGAAAATTAGACAACTGTTACAGTCATTGTTTTTACTTTTACATTATTGGGCTTAATTGGGCTTAATTGCTAAACATTGTAAACTTTCATATTTTTCGCTCATCATGACCTTGTTACCTTGCGCAGAGCATAACTAGAGCTACAGATATAGGATTTTGGTGATCTTACTGTCCTAGAAAGAAAAGGAAGAGACCTACAATTTCATGTTTCACAAGAACTGTCAAATTAAGCCAAAATCAAGGCTAAATTGGGTCCCGAGTTCTCTGGTGCGGATCAGTGCACAGTCCATGATGTTCCTTCACTTAAATGGGCCTAACTGACTCATCTTAAGCCCAATTAAGGCATATGATACCTTGTTGGAAAGCTCATTCAGAGGCCCTTAATTTGGTCTAGGGTTAGGTCAGGATTATTAAGCATAAATAGCAGTTTACAGCCGCACAAGCCAGAGCGAGATGAAAATTAGATAACTTTTACAATTTGTTTTTGCTTTTACATTATTGGGTTTTATTGCTAAACGTTGTTAATTTTCCGATTTTTCACTCATCCTGACCTTGTTGCCTGGCGTAGAGCATAACTAGAGCTACAGATATCAGATTTTGGTGATCTTGCTGTCCCTAGAAAGAAAAGGAAGAGACCTACAATTGCAGGTTTCACAAGAATTGTCAAATTAAGCCAAAATCAAGGCTAAATTGGGTCCCGAGTTCTCTGGCGCGGATAAGAGCGCAGTCCATGATGTTCCTTCACTTAAATGAGCCTAACTTACTCATCTTAAGCCCAATTAAGGCATATTATACCTTGTTGGAAAGCTTATTCAGAGGCCATTAATTTGGTCTAGGGTAAGATCGGCTTAATTGGGCTTAATAGCTAAACATTTTTAATTTTCGGATTTTTCACTCATCCTGCCCTTGTTGACTTGTGCAGAGCATAACTAGAGCTACAGATATCGGATTTTGGTGAACTTGCTGTCCCCAGAAAGATAAGGAAGATACCTACAATTTCAGGTTTCACGAGAATTGTCAAATTAGGCCCAAATCAAGGCTAAATTGGGTCCCGAGTTCTCTGGGGCGGATCAGTGCGCAGTCCATGATGTTCCTTCACTTACATGGGCCTAACTTTCTCATCTTAAGCCCAGTTAAGGCATATGATACCTTGTTGGAAAGCTTATTCAGAGGCCCTTAATTTGGTCTAGGGTTATGTCAGGATTAATAAGCATAAATAGCAGTTTACAGCCGCACAAGCAAGAGAGAGACTAAAATTTGACAACTTTTACAATCATTGTTTTTGCTTATACATTAATGGGAATAATTGCTAAACATTGTTAATTTTCAGATTTTTCACTCATCCTGACCTTGTTGCCTTGCGCAGAGCATAACTAGAGCTACAGATATCGGATGTTGGTGATCTTGCTGTCCCTAGAAAGATAAGGAAGAGACCTACAATTTTAGTTTTGAAAAGAATTGTCAAATTACGCCAAAATCAAGGTAAAATTGGGTCCCGAGTTCTCTGGTGCGGATCAGTGCGTAGTCCATGATGTTCCTTCACTTAAATTGGCCTAACTGACTCATCTTAAGCCCAATTAAGGCATATGATACCTTGTTGGAAAGCTTATTCAGAGGCCCTTAATTTGGTCTAGGGTTAGGGCATGATTAATAAGCATAAATAGCAGTTTACAGCCGGAAAAGCCAGATAGAGACAAAAATTAGACAACTTTTATAATCATTGTTTTTGCTTTTACATTATTGGGCTTAATTGGGCTTAATTGCTAAACATTGTTAATTTTCGGATTTTTCACCCATCCGGACCTTGTTGTCTTGCGCAGAGCATAACTAGAGCTACAAATATCGGATTTTGGTGATCCTGTTTTCCCTAGAAAGATAAGGAAGAGACCTACAATTTCAGGTTTCACAAGAGTTGTCAAATTAGGCCAAAATCAAGGTTAAATTGGGAACCGAGTTCTCACGTGCGGATCAGTGCATAGTCCATGATGTTCCTTCACATAAATGGGCCTAACTTACTCATCTTAAGCCCAATTAAGGCATATGATACCTTGTTGGAAAGCTTATTTCGAGGCCCTTAATTTGGTCTAGGTTTATGTCAGGATTAATAAGCATAAATAGCAGTTTACATCCGCACAAGCCAGAAGAGACGGAAATTAGACAACTTTTACAATCATTGTTTTTGCTTTTACATTATTGGGCTTAATTGCTAAACATTGTTAACTTTCGGATTTTTAACTCATCCTGACCTTGTTGGCTTGCGCAGAGCATAACTAGAGCTACATATATCGGATTTTGGTGATCTTGCTGTCCCTAGAAAGATAAGGAAGAGACCTACAATTTCAGGTCTCACAAGAATTGTCAAATTAGGCCAAAATCAAGGCTATATTGGGTCCCGAGTTCTCTGGCGAGGATCAATATGCAGCCCATTATCTTCCTTCACTTAAATGGGCCTAACTTACTCATCTTAAGCCCAATTAATGCATCTGATACCTTGTTGGGAAGCTTATTCAGAGGCCCTTAGTTTGGTCTAGGGTTAGGTCAGCATTAATAAGCATAAACAGTTGTTTACAGCCGCACAAGCTAGAGAGAGACGGAAATTAAATAACTTTTACAATCATTGTTTTTGCATTTACGTTATTGGGCTTAATTGGGCTAAATTGCTAAACATTGTTAATTTTCGGATTTTTCACTCATCCTGATCTTGTTACCTTGCGCATGTATAACTTGAGCTACAGATATCGGATTTGGGTAATCTTGCTGTCCCTAGAAAGATAAGAAAGAGACCTACAATTTCAGGTTTCACAAGAATTGTCAAATTAGGTCAAAATGAAGGCTAAATTGGGTCCCGAGTTCTCTGGCACGGATCAGTGCCCAGTCCATGATATTCCTTCACTTAAATGGGCCTAACTTACTCATCTTAAGCCCAATTAAGGCATAAGATACATTCTTGGAAAGCTTATTCGGAGGCCCTTGAGGTTAGGTTTAATAAGCAAAAATAACAGTTTGCAGCCGCACAAGCTAGAGAGAGACGGAAATTAGACAACTTTTACAATCATTGTTTTTGCTTTTACATTATTGGGCTTAATTGTTAAACATTGTTAATTTTCGGATTTTTCACTCATCCTGACCTTGTTGCCTTTCGCAGAGCATAACTACAGCTACAGATATTGGATTTTGGTAATCTTGCTGTCCCTAGAAAGATAACGAAGAGACCTACAATTTCGGGTTTCACAAGAAATGTCAAATTAGGCCAAAATCAAGGCTAAATTGGGTCTCGAGTTCTCTGTCGCGTATCAGTGTACTGTCCATGATGTTCCTTCACTTAAATGAGCCTAACTTGCTCATCTTAAGCCCAATTAAGGCATATGATACCTTGTTAGAAAGATTATTCAGAGGCCCTTAATTTGGTCTAGGGTTAAGTCATGATTAATAAGCATAAATAGTAGTTTACAGCCGCACATGCCAGAGAGAGATGGAAATTACACAACTTTTACAATCACTGTTTTTGCTTTTACATTATTGGGGTTAATTGGGCTTAAATGCTAAACATTGTTAATTTTCGGATTTTTCACTCATCCTGACCTTGTTACCTTGCGCAGAGAATAACTAGGGCTATAGATATCGGATTTTGGTGATCTTGCTTTCCCTAGGAAGATAAGGAAGAGACCTACAATTTCAGGTTTCACAAGAATTGTCAAATTAGGCCAAAATCAAGGCTAAATTGGGTCCCGAGTATTTGCTGCAGATCAATGTGCAGTCCATGATGTTCCTTCGCTTAAATGGGCCTAACTTACTCATCATAAGCCCAATTTCTGGTTTCCCTCGAATTGTCAAATTAGGACAAAATCAAGGCTAAATTGGGTCCCGAGTTCTCTGGCGGGTATCAGTACGCAGACCACGATGTTCCTTCACTTAAATGGGCCTAACTTACTAATCTTAAGCCCAATTAAGGCATATGATACCTTGTTGGAAAGCTTATTCAGAGGCCCTTAATTTGGTCTAGGATTTGGTCAGGATTAATAAGCATAAATAGCAGTTCACAGCCGCACAAGCAAGAGAGAGATGGAAATTAGATAACTTTTACAGCCATTGTTTTTGCTTTTACATTATTGGGCTTAATTGCTAAACATTGTTAATTTTCGGATTTTTCACTCATCCTGACCTTGTTACCTTGCGCAGAGCATAACTAGAGCTATAGATATCGGATTTTGGTGATCTTGCTGTCCATAGAAAGATAAGGAAGAGACCTACAATTTCTGGTGTCACAAGAATTGTCAAATTAGGTCAAAGTAAAGGCTAAACTGGGTCCCGAGTTCTCAGGCACGGATCAGTGAGCAGTCCATGATGTTCCTTCACTTAAATGGGCCTAACTTACTCATCTTAAGCCCAATTAAGGCATAAGATACATTCTTGGAAAGCTTATTCGGAGGCCCTTGAGGTTAGGTTTAATAAACAAAAATAACAGTTTGCAGCCGCACAAGCTAGAGAGAGACGGAAATTAGACAACTTTTACAATCATTGTTTTTGCTTTTACATTATTGGGCTTAATTGCTAAACATTGTTAATTTTCGGATTTTTCACTCATCCTGACCTTGTTGCCTTTCGCAGAGCATAACTACAGCTACAGATATTGGATTTTGGTAATCTTGCTGTCCCTAGAAAGATAACGAAGAGACCTACAATTTCGGGTTTCACAAGAAATGTCAAATTAGGCCAAAATCAAGGCTAAATTGGGTCTCGAGTTCTCTGTCACAGATCGTTGTATCTTGTCCATGATGTTCCTTCACTTAAATGAGCCTAACTTGCTCATCTTAAGTCCAATTAAGGCATATGATACCTTGTTAGAAAGCTTATTCAGAGGCCCTTAATTTGGTCTAGGGTTAAGTCCGGATTAATAAGCATAAATAGTAGTTTACAGCCGCACATGCCAGAGAGAGATGGAAATTACACAACTTTTACAATCCCTGTTTTTGCTTTTACATTATTGGGGTTAATTGGGCTTAAATGCTAAACATTGTTAATTTTCGGATTTTTCACTCATCCTGACCTTGTTACCTTGCGCAGAGAATAACTAGGGCTATAGATATCGGATTTTGGTGATCTTGCTTTCCCTAGGAAGATAAGGAAGAGACCTACAATTTCAGGTTTCACAAGAATTGTCAAATTAGGCCAAAATCAAGGCTAAATTGGGTCCCGAGTATTTGCTGCAGATCAATGTGCAGTCCATGATGTTCCTTCGCTTAAATGGGCCTAACTTACTCATCATAAGCCCAATTTCTGGTTTCCCTCGAATTGTCAAATTAGGACAAAATCAAGGCTAAATTGGGTCCCGAGTTCTCTGGCGGGTATCAGTACGCAGACCACGATGTTCCTTCACTTAAATGGGCCTAACTTACTAATCTTAAGCCCAATTAAGGCATATGATACCTTGTTGGAAAGCTTATTCAGAGGCCCTTAATTTGGTCTAGGATTTGGTCAGGATTAATAAGCATAAATAGCAGTTCACAGCCGCACAAGCAAGAGAGAGATGGAAATTAGATAACTTTTACAGCCATTGTTTTTGCTTTTACATTATTGGGCTTAATTGCTAAACATTGTTAATTTTCGGATTTTTCACTCATCCTGACCTTGTTACCTTGCGCAGAGCATAACTAGAGCTATAGATATCGGATTTTGGTGATCTTGCTGTCCATAGAAAGATAAGGAAGAGACCTACAATTTCTGGTGTCACAAGAATTGTCAAATTAGGTCAAAGTAAAGGCTAAACTGGGTCCCGAGTTCTCAGGCACGGATCAGTGAGCAGTCCATGATGTTCCTTCACTTAAATGGGCCTAACTTACTCATCTTAAGCCCAATTAAGGCATAAGATACATTCTTGGAAAGCTTATTCGGAGGCCCTTGAGGTTAGGTTTAATAAACAAAAATAACAGTTTGCAGCCGCACAAGCTAGAGAGAGACGGAAATTAGACAACTTTTACAATCATTGTTTTTGCTTTTACATTATTGGGCTTAATTGCTAAACATTGTTAATTTTCGGATTTTTCACTCATCCTGACCTTGTTGCCTTTCGCAGAGCATAACTACAGCTACAGATATTGGATTTTGGTAATCTTGCTGTCCCTAGAAAGATAACGAAGAGACCTACAATTTCGGGTTTCACAAGAAATGTCAAATTAGGCCAAAATCAAGGCTAAATTGGGTCTCGAGTTCTCTGTCGCGTATCAGTGTACTGTCCATGATGTTCCTTCACTTAAATGAGCCTAACTTGCTCATCTTAAGTCCAATTAAGGCATATGATACCTTGTTAGAAAGCTTATTCAGAGGCCCTTAATTTGGTCTAGGGTTAAGTCCGGATTAATAAGCATAAATAGTAGTTTACAGCCGCACATGCCAGAGAGAGATGGAAATTACACAACTTTTACAATCCCTGTTTTTGCTTTTACATTATTGGGGTTAATTGGGCTTAAATGCTAAACATTGTTAATTTTCGGATTTTTCACTCATCCTGACCTTGTTACCTTGCGCAGAGAATAACTAGGGCTATAGATATCGGATTTTGGTGATCTTGCTTTCCCTAGGAAGATAAGGAAGAGATCTACAATTTCAGGTTTCACAAGAATTGTCAAATTAGGCCAAAATCAAGGCTAAAATGGGTCCCGAGTATTTGGTGCATATGAATGTGCAGTCCATGATGTTCCTTCACTTAAATGGGCCTAACTTACTCATCATAAGCCCAATTTCTGGTTTCCCTCGAATTGTCAAATTAGGCCAAAATCAAGGCTAAATTGGGTCCCGAGTTCTCTGGCGGGTATCAGTACGCAGACCACGATGTTCCTTCACTTAAATGGGCCTAACTTACTAATCTTAAGCCCAATTAAGGCATATGATACCTTGTTGGAAAGCTTATTCAGAGGCCCTTAATTTGGTCTAGGATTTGGTCAGGATTAATAAGCATAAATAGCAGTTCACAGCCGCACAAGCAAGAGAGAGATGGAAATTAGACAACTTTTACAGCCATTGTTTTTGTTTTTACATTATTGGGCTTAATTGCTAAACATTGTTAATTTTCGGATTTTTCACTCATCCTGACCTTGTTACCTTGCGGAGAGCATAACTAGAGCTACAGATATCGGATTTTGGTGATCTTGCTGTAAATAGAAAGATAAGGAAGAGACCTACAATTTCTGGTTTCACAAGAATTGTCAAATTAGGCCAAAGTCAAGGCTAAATTGGGTCCCGAGTTCTCAGGCGCGGATCAGTGAGCAGTCCATGATGTTCCTTCACTTAAATGGGCTTAACTTACTCATCTTAAGCCCAATTAAGGCATATGATACATTGTTGGAAAGCTTATTCAGAGGCCCATAATTTGGTCTTGGGTTAGGCCGGGATTAATAAGCATAAATAGAAGTTTACAGCTGCACAAGCCAGAGTGACACGGAAATTAGACAACTTTTACAATCACGGTTTTTGCTTTTACATTATTGGGCTTAATTGCTAAACATTGTTAATTTTTGGATTTTTCACTTATCCTGACCTTGTTGCCTTACGCAGAGCAAAACTAGAGCTACAGATATCGGATTTTGGTGATCCTGATGTCCCTAGAAAGATAAGGAAGAGACCTACAATTTCATGTTTCACAAGAATTGACAAATTAGGCCAAAATAAAGGCAAAATTGGGTCCCGAGTACTCTGGCGCGGATCAGTGCGCAGTCCATGATGTTCCTTCACTTAAATGGGCCTAACTTACTCATCGTAAGCCCAATTAAGGCATATGATACCTTGTTGGAATGCTTAATCAGAGGCCCTTAATTTGGTCTAGGGTTTGGTCCGGATTAATAAGGATAAATAGCAGTTCACAGCCGAACAAGTCGGAGAGAGATAGAAATTAGACAACTTTTACAATCATTGTTTTTGCTTTTACATTATTGGGCTTACTTGCTAAACATTGTTAATTTTCGGGTTTTTCACTCATCCTGAACTTGTTGCCTTGCGCAGAGCATAACTAGAGCTGCTGGTATCAGATTTTGGTGATCTTGCTGTCCCTAGAAACATAAGGAAGAGACCTACAGTTTCCGGTTTCACATGAATTGCCAAATTAGGCCGAAATCAATGCTATATTGGGTCCCGAGTTCTCTGACGCGGATCAGTGCACAGTCCATGATGTTCCTTCACTTAAATGGGCCGAACTTACTCATCTTAAGCCCAATTAAGGCATATGATACCTTGTTGGAAAGCTTATTCAGAGGCCTTTAGTTTGGTCAAGGGTTAGGTCAGGATTAATAAGCATAAATAGCAGTTCACAGCCGAACAAGCCAGAGAGAGACAGAAGTTAGACAACTTTTACAATCATTGTTTTTGCTTTTGCTTTAGTGGGCTTAATTGCTAAACATTGTTAATTTTCGGATTTTTCACTCATCCTGACCTTGTTGCCTTTCGCAGAGCAAAACTTGAGCTACATATATCGGATTTTGGTGATCTTGCAGTCCCTAGAAAGATAAGGAAGAGGCCTACAATTTCAGGTTTCAAAAGAATTGTCAAATTATGCCAAAATCAAGGATAAATTGGGTCCCGAGTTCTCTGGCGCGGATCAGTGCGCAGTCCATGATGTTCCTTCCCTTAAATGGGCCTAACTTACTCATCTTAAGCCCAATTTAGGCATATGATACCTTGTTGGAAAGCTTATTCATAGGCCCTTAAGGTTAGGATTAGTAATCATAAATAACGATTTCACCCGACAAGCCACAGAGAGACGGAAATTAGACAACTTTTACAATCATTGTTTTTGCCTTTACATTATTGGGCTTAATTGGGCTTAATTGCTAAACATTGTTAATTTTCTGATTTTTCACTCATCCTGACCTTGTTGCCTTACGCAGAGCATAACTAGAGCTACAGATATCGGATTTTGGTTATCTTGCTGTCCCTAGAAAGATAAGGAAGAGACCTACAATTTCGGGTGTCACAAGAAATGTCAAATTAGGCCAAAATCAAGGCTAAATTGGGTCTCGAGTTCTCTGTCGGGTATCTGTGGGCTGTCCATGATGTTCCTTCACTTAAATGAGCCTAACTTACTCATCTTAAGCCCAATTAAGTTGTATGATACCTTGTTTGAAAGCTTATTCAGAGGCCCATAATTTGGCCTAGGGATAGGTCAGGATTAATAAGCATAAATAGCAGTTTACAGCCGCACGAGCCAGAGAGAGACGGAAATTAGACAACTTTTACAACCATTGTTTTTGCTTTTACATTATTGGGCTTAATTGGTCTTAATTGCTAAGCATTGTTAATTTTCGGATTTTTCACTCATCCTGACCTTGTTGCCATGCGCAGAGCATAACTATAGCTACATATATCGATTTTTGGTGATCTTGCTCTCCCTAGAAAGATAAGGAAGAGACCTACAATTTCAGGTTTCACAAGAATTGTCAAATTAGGCCAAAATCAAGGATAAATTGGTTCCCGAGTTCCCTGTTGCGGATCGATCAAAGCAGTCCCATGATGTTCCTTCAATTATATGGGCCTAACTTACTCATCTTAAGCCCAATTAAGGCATATGATACCTTGTTGGAAAGCTTATTCAGAGGCCCTTATTTTGGACTCGGGTTAGGTCTGGATTAATAAGCATAAATAGCTTTTTACAGCCGCACAAACGAGAGAGAGAAGGAAATTAGACAACTTTTACAATCATTGTTTTTGCTTTTACATTATTGGGCTTAATTTGGCTTAATTGCTAAACATTGTTAATTTTCGGATTTTTCACTCATCCTGACCTTGTGCCTTGCGCAGAGCATAACTAGAGCAATAGATAACGGATTTTGGTGATCTTGATGTCCCTAGAAAGATTAGGAAGAGACCTACAATTTCAGGTTTCAAAAGAATTGTCAAATTAGGCCAAAATCAAGGCTAATTTGGGTCCCGAGTTCTCTCAGCGTGGATTAGTGCGCAGTCCATGATGTTCCTTCACTTAAATGGGCCTAACTTACTCATTTTAAGCCCAATTAAGGCATATCATGCCTTGTTGGGACGCAAATACAAAGGCCCTTAATATGGTCTACTGGAAGGTCAGGATTAATAAGCATAAGTAGCTGTTTACAGGCGCACAAACCAGAGAGAGACGAAAATTAGACAACTTTTACAAACATTGTTTTTGCTTTTACATTATTGGACTTAATTGGGCTTAATTGCTAAACATTGTTAATTTTCAGATTGTTCACTCATCCTGACCTTGTTGCCTTGCGTAGAGCATAACTATAGCTACAGATATCAGATTCTGGTGATCTTGCAGTCCCTAGAAAGATAAGGAAGAGACCTACAATTTCGGGTGTCACAAGAAATGTCAAATTAGGCCAAAATCAAGGCTAAATTGGGTCTCGAGTTCTCTGTCGGGTATCTGTGGGCTGTCCATGATGTTCCTTCACTTAAATGGGCCTAACTTACTCATCTTAAGCCCAATTAAGGCGTATGATACCTTGTTTGAAAGCTTATTCAGAGGCCCATAATTTGGTCTAGGGATAGGTCAGGATTAATAAGCATAAATAGTAGTTTACAGCCGCACGAGCCAGAGAGAGACGGAAATTAGACAACTTTTACAACCATTGTTTTTGCTTTTACATTATTGGGCTTAATTGGTCTTAATTGCTAAGCATTGTTAATTTTCGGATTTTTCACTCATCCTGACCTTGTTGCCATGCGCAGAGCATAACTAGAGCTACATATATCGATTTTTGGTGATCTTGCTGTCCCTAGAAAGATAAGGAAGAGACCTACAATTTCAGGTTTCACAAGAATTGTCAAATTAGGCCAAAATCAAGGATAAATTGGTTCCCGAGTTCCCTGTTGCGGATCAGTGTGCAGTCCATGATGTTCCTTCAATTTTATGGGCCTAACTTACTCATCTTAAGCCCAATTAAGGCATATGATACCTTGTTGGAAAGCTTATTCAGAGGCCCTTATTTTGGACTCGGGTTAGGTCTGGATTAATAAGCATAAATAGCTTTTTACAGCCGCACAAACGAGAGAGAGAAGGAAATTAGACAACTTTTACAATCATTGTTTTTGCTTTTACATTATTGGGCTTAATTTGGCTTAATTGCTAAACATTGTTAATTTTCGGATTTTTCACTCATCCTGACCTTGTGCCTTGCGCAGAGCATAACTAGAGCAACAGATAACGGATTTTGGTGATCTTGATGTCCCTAGATAGTTTAGGAAGAGACCTACAATTTCAGGTTTCAAAAGAATTGTCAAATTAGGCCAAAATCAAGGCTAATTTGGGTCCCGAGTTCTCTGGCGTGGATTAGTGCGCAGTCCATGATGTTCCTTCACTTAAATGGGCCTAACTTACTCATTTTAAGCCCAATTAAGGCATATGATGCCTTGTTGGGAAGCTTATTCAAAGGCCCTTAATTTGGTCTACGGTTAGGTCAGGATTAATAAGCATAAGTAGCTGTTTACAGGCGCACAAACCAGAGAGAGACGAAAATTAGACAACTTTTACAAACATTGTTTTTGCTTTTACATTATTGGACTTAATTGGGCTTAATTGCTAAACATTGTTAATTTTCAGATTGTTCACTCATCCTGACCTTGTTGCCTTGCGTAGAGCATAACTATAGCTACAGATATCAGATTCTGGTGATCTTGCAGTCCCTAGAAAGATAAGGAAGAGACCTACAATTTCGGGTGTCACAAGAAATGTCAAATTAGGCCAAAATCAAGGCTAAATTGGGTCTCGAGTTCTCTGTCGGGTATCTGTGGGCTGTCCATGATGTTCCTTCACTTAAATGGGCCTAACTTACTCATCTTAAGCCCAATTAAGGCGTATGATACCTTGTTTGAAAGCTTATTCAGAGGCCCATAATTTGGCCTAGGGATAGGTCAGGAGTAATAAGCATAAATAGCAGTTTACAGCCGCACGAGCCAGAGAGAGACGGAAATTAGACAACTTTTACAACCATTGTCAAATTAGTCCAAAATCAAGGCTAAATTGGGTACCGAGTTCTCTGGCGCGGATTAGTGCACAGTCCATGATGTTCCTTCACTTTGATGGGCGTAACTTACTCATCTTAAGCCCAATTAAGGCATATGTTACCTTGTTGGAAAGCTTATTCAGAGGCCCTTAATTTGGTCTAGGGTTAGGTCAGGATTAATAAGCATAAATAGCAGTTTACAGTCGCACAAGCCAGAGAGAGACGGAAATTAGACAGCTTTTATAATCACTGTTTTTGCTTGTACATTAGTGGGCTTAAGTGGGCTTAATTGCTAAACATTGTTCAGGGTTGGATTTTTCCCTCATCCTGACCTTGTTGCCTTGTGCAGAGCATAACCGGAGCTACAGATATCGATTTTTAGTGATCATGCTGTCCCTAGAAAGATTAGGAAGAGACCTACAATTTCAGGTTTCACTAGAATTGTCAAATTAGGACAAAATCAAGGCAAAATTGGGTCCCGAGTTCTCTGGCGCGGATCAGTTTGCAGTCCGTGATGTTCCTTCCATTAAATGGGCCTAACTTACTCATCTTAAGCCCAATAAAGGCATATGATACCTTGTTGGAAATCTTATTCAGAGGCCCTTAATTTGGACTAGGGTTATGCCTGGATTAATAAGCATAAATAGCAGTTTACAGCCGCACAAGCCAGAGAGAGATGTAAATAAGACAACTTTTACAATCATTGTTTTTGCTTTTACATTATTGGGCTTAATTGGGCTTAATTGCTAAACCTTGTTAATTTTCGGATTTTTCACTCAGCCTGACCTTGTTGCCTTGCACAGAGCATAACTAGAGGAATATATATCGGATTTTGGCAATCTTGCTGTCCCTAGAAAGATTAGGAAGAGACATACAATTTCATGTGTCACAAGAATTGTCAAATTAGGCCAAAATCAAGGCTACATTGAGTCCCGAGTACTCTGGCGTGGATCAGTGCGCAGTCCATGATGTTCCTTCACTTAAATGGGCCTAACTTACTCATCTTAAGCCCAATTAAGGCAAATGATACTTTGTTGGAAAGCTTATTCAGAGGCCCTTAATTTGGTCTAGGGTTAAGTCAGGATTAATATGCATAAGTAGCAGTTTACAGCCGCACAAGCCAAAGAGAGACGAAAATTAGACAACTTTTACCATCATTGTTTTTGCTTTTACATTTTTGGGCTTAATTAGGCTTAATTGCTAAACATTGTTAATTTTGGGATTTTTCACTCATCCTGACCTTGTTGCCTTGCGCAGAGCATAACTAGAGCTACAGATATCGGATTCTGGTGATCTTGCAGTCCATTGAAAGATAAGGAAGAGACCTACAATTTTTCAGGTTTCACAAGAATTGTCAAATTAAGCCAAAATCAAGGCTAAATTGGGTCCCGAGATCTCTGGCACGGATCAGTGCTCAGTCGATGATGTTCCTTCACTTAAATGAGCCTAACTTACTCATCTTAAGCCCAATTAAGGCAAATGATACCTTGTTGGAAAGCTTATTCATAGGCCCTTAATTTGGTCTAGGGTTAGGTCAGGATTAATAAGCATAAATATCAGTTTACAGCCGCACAAGCCAGAGAGAGACGGAAATTAGACAACTTTTGCCATCATTGCTTTTGCTTTTACATTATTGGGCTTAATTAGGCTTAATTGCTAAACAATGTTAATTTTGGGATTTTAAATTTATCCTGTCCTTGTTTCCTTGCGCAGAGCATAGCTAGAGCTACAGATATCGGATTTTGGTGATCTTGCTGTCCCAAGAAAGATAAGGAAGAGACCTACAATTTCAGGTTTCACAAGAATTGTCAAATTAGGCCAAAATCAAGGCTAAATTGGGTCCCGAGTTCTCTGGCGCGGATCAGTACGCAGTCCATGATGTTCCTTCAATTAAATGGGCCAAACTAACTCATTTTAAGCCCAATTAAGGCACATGATACCTTGTTGGGAAGCTTATTCAGAGGCCCTTAATTTGGTCTAGGGTTGGGTCAGGATAAATAAGCATAAATAGCCGTTTACAGCCGCACAAGTCAGAGAGAGACGGAAATTAGACAACTTTTATAAACATTGTTTTTGCTTTTACATTATTGGCCTAAATTGGGCTTAATTGCTAAACATTGTTAATTTTCGGAATTTTCACTCAACCTGACCTTGTTGCCTTGCACAGAACATAACTAGAGCTACAGATATATGAATTTGGTGATCTTCTTGTCCCGAGTTCTCTTGCGCGGATCAGTGCGGAGTCCATGATGTTCCTTCTCTTAAATGGGCCTAACTTACTCATCTTAAGCCCAATTAAGGCATATGATACCTTGTTGGAAAGCTTATTCAGAGGCCCTTAATTTGGTCGACGGTTAGGTCAGGATTAATAAGCATAAATAGCAGTTTACAGCCACACAAGCCAGAGAGAGATGGAAATTAGACAACTTTTACAATCATAGTTTTATTTTACATTATTGCGCTTAATTGGGCTTAATTGCTAAACATTGTTAATTTTGGGATTTCTCACCCTTCCTGACCTTGTTGGCTTGCGCAGAGCACAACTTGAGCTTTAAATATCAGATTTTGGAGATCTTGTTGTCCCTAGAAAGATAAGGAAGAGACCTACAATTTCTGGTTACACAAGAATTTTCAAATTAGGCCAAAATCAAGGCTAAATTGGGTAACGAGTTCTCTGGCGCGGATCAGTGCGCAGTCCGTGATGTTCCTTCACATAAATGGGCCTAACTTACTCATCTTAAGCCCAATTAAGGCATATGATACCTTGTTGGAAAGCTTATTTAGAGGCCCTTAATTTGGTCTAGGTTTATGTCAGGATTAATAAGCATAAATAGCAGTTTACATCCGCACAAGCCAGAAGAGATGGAAATTAGACAACTTTTACAATCATTGTTTTTGCTTTTACATTATTGGGCTTAATTGCTAAACATTGTTAACTTTCGGATTTTTAACTCATCCTGACCTTGTTGGCTTGCGCAGAGCATATCTAGAGCTACATATATCGGATTTTGGTGATCTTGCTGTCCCTAGAAAGATAAGGAAGAGACCTACAATTTCAGGTCTCACAAGAATTGTCAAATTTGGCCAAAATCAAGGCTATATTGGGTCCCGAGTTCTCTGGCGAGGATCAATATGCAGCCCATTATCTTCCTTCACTTAAATGGGCCTAACTTACTCATCTTAAGCCCAATTAATGCATCTGATACCTTGTTGGAAAGCTTATTCAGAGGCCCTTAGTTTGGTCTAGGGTTAGGTCAGCATTAATAAGCATAAACAGTTGTTTACAGCCGCACAAGCTAGAGAGAGACGAAAATTAAATAACTTTTACAATCATTGTTTTTGCATTTACGTTATTAGGCTAAATTGCTAAACATTGTTAATTTTCGGATTTTTCACTCATCCTGACCTTGTTACCTTGCGCATGTATAACTAGAGCTACAGATATAGGATTTGGGTAATCTGGCTATCCCTAGAAAGATAAGAAAGAGACCTACAATTTCAGGTTTCACAAGAATTGTCAAATTAGGTCAAAATCAAGGCTAAATTGGGTCCCGAGTTCTCTAGCACGGATCAGTGCCCAGTCCATGATATTCCTTCACTTAAATGGGCCTAACTTACTCATCTTACGCCCAATTAAGGCATATGATACCTTGTTGGAAAGCTTATTCAGAGGCTCTGTCTAGGGTTAGGTCATGATTAATAAGTATAAATAACAGTTTACAGCCGCACAAGACAGAGAGAGACGGAAATTAGACAAATTTTACAATCATTGTTTTTGCTTTTACATTATTGGGCTTAATTGGGCTTAATTACTAAACATTTTTAACTTTCGGATTTTGCACTCATCCTGACCTTGTCGCCTTGCGCAGAGCATAACTAAAGCTACAGATATCAGATTTTGGTGATATTGTTGTCCCTAGAAAGATAAGGAAGAGACCTACAATTTCAGGTTCCACAAGAATTGTCAAAATAGACCAAAATCATGGCTAAATTGGTTCCCGAGTTCTCTGGCGCGGATCAGTGCGTAGTCCATGATGTTCCTTCAATTAAATTGGCCTAACTTACTCTTCTTAAGCCTAGTTAAGGCATATGAAACCTTGTTGGAAAGCTTATTCAGATGCCCTTAATTTGGTCTAGGGTTAGTTCAGGATTAATAAGCATAAATAGCAGTTTAAAGCTGCACAAGCCAGAGAGAGACGAAAATCAGACAACTTTTACAATCATTGTTTTTGCTTTTTCATTATTGGTCTTAATTGGGCTTAATTTCTAAACTTTGCTAATTTTCGGATTTTTCACTCATCTTGACCTTGTTGCCTTGCGCAGAGCATAACTAGAGCTACAGATATCGGATTTTGGTGATCTTGCTGTCCCTAGAGAGATAAGGAAGAGACCTACAATTTCAGGTTTCACTAGAATTATAATATTAGGCAAAAATCAAGGCTAAATTGTGCAGTCCATAATGTTCCTTCACTTAAATGGGACTAACTTACTCATCTTAAGCCCAATTAAGGCATACGATACCTTGTTGGAAAGCTTATTCCAAGGCCCTTAAGGTTAGGTTTAATAAGCATAAATAACAGTTTACAGCCGCACAAGCCAAAGAGAGACGGAAATTAGACAACTTTTACACTCATTGTTTTTGCTTTTACATTATTGGGCTTAATTGCTAAACATTGTTAATTTTCGGATTTTTCTCTCATCTTGACCTTGTTGCCTTTCGCAGAGCTTAACTAGTGCTACAGATATTGGATTTTGGTGATCTTGCTGTCCCTAGAAAGATAAGGAAGAGACCTACAATTTCAGGTTTGACAAGAATTTTCAAATTAGGCCAAAATCAAGGCTAAATTGGGTCTCGAGTTCTATGTCGCGTATCAGTGCACTGTCCATGATGTTCCTTCACTTAAATGGGCCTAACTTACTCATCTTAAGCCCAATTAAGGCATATGATACCTTGTTGGAAAGCTTATTCAGAGGCCCTTAATTTGGTCTAGGGTAAAGTCAGGATTAATAAGCATAAATAGTAGTTTACAGCCGCACAAGCCAAAGAGAGACGGAAATGAGACAACTTTTACAGTCATTGTTTTTGCTTTTACATTATTGGGCTTAGTTGCTAAACATTGTTAATTTTCGGATTTTTCACTCATCCTGACCTTGTTACCTTGCGCACAGCATAACTAGAGCTACAGATATCGGATTTTGGTGATCTTGCTGTCCATAGAAAGATAAGGAAGAGACCTACAATTTCTGGTGTCACAAGAATTGTCAAATTATGCCAAAGTCAAGGCTAAACTGGGTCCCGAGTTCTCAGGCGCGGATCAGTGAGCAGTCCATGATGTTCCTTCACTTAAATGGGCCTAACTTACTCATCTTATGCCCAATTAAGGCATAAGATACATTCTTGGAAAGCTTATTCGGAGGCCCTTGAGGTTAGGTTTAATAAGCAAAAATAACAGTTTGCAGCCGCACAAGCTAGAGAGAGACGGAAATTAGACAACTTTTACAATCATTGTTTTTGCTTTTACATTATTGGGCTTAATTGCTAAACATTGTTAATTTTCGGATTTTTCACTCATCCTGACCTTGTTGCCTTTCGCAGAGCATAACTACAGCTACAGATATTGGATTTTGGTAATCTTGCTGTCCCTAGAAAGATAACGAAGAGACCTACAATTTCGGGTTTCACAAGAAATGTCAAATTAGGCCAAAATTAAGGCTAAATTGGGTCTCGAGTTCTCTGTCGCGTATCAGTGTACTGTCCATGATGTTCCTTCACTTAAATGAGCCTAACTTACTCATCTTAAGCCCAATTAAGGCATATGATACCTTGTTAGAAAGCTTATTCAGAGGCCCTTAATTTGGTCTAGGGTTAAGTCAGGATTAATAAGCATAAATAGTAGTTTACAGCCGCACATGCCAGAGAGATATGGAAATTACACAACTTTTACAATCATTGTTTTTGCTTTTACATTATTGGGGTTAATTGGGCTTAAATGCTAAACATTGTTAATTTTCGGATTTTTCACTCATCCTGACCTTGTTACCTTGCGCAGATAATAACTAGGGCTATAGATATCGGATTTTGGTGATCTTGCTTTCCCTAGGAAGATAAGGAAGAGACCTACAATTTCAGGTTTCACAAGAATTGTCAAATTAGGCCAAAATCAAGGCTAAATTGGGTCCCGAGTATTTGGTGCAGATCAATGTGCAGTCCATGATGTTCCTTCACTTAAATGGGCCTAACTTACTCATCATAAGCCCAATTTCTGGTTTCCCTCGAATTGTCAAATTAGGCCAAAATCAAGGCTAAATTGGGTCCCGAGTTCTCTGGCGGGTATCAGTACGCAGACCACGATGTTCCTTCACTTAAATGGGCCTAACTTACTAATCTTAAGCCCAATTAAGGAATATGATACCTTGTTGGAAAGCTTATTCAGAGGCCCTTAATTTGGTCTAGGATTTGGTCAGGATTAATAAGCATAAATAGCAGTTCACAGCCGCACAAGCAAGAGAGAGATGGAAATTAGACAACTTTTACAGCCATTGTTTTTGCTTTTACATTATTGGGCTTAATTGCTAAACATTGTTAATTTTCGGATTTTTCACTCATCCTGACCTTGTTACCTTGCGCAGAGCATAACTAGAGCTACAGATATCGGATTTTGGTGATCTTGCTGTCCATAGAAAGATAAGGAAGAGACCTACAATTTCTGGTGTCACAAGAATTGTCAAATTAGGTCAAAGTTAAGGCTAAACTGGGTCCCGAGTTCTCAGGCACGGATCAGTGAGCAGTCCATGATATTCCTTCACTTAAATGGGCCTAACTTACTCATCTTAAGCCCAATTAAGGCATAAGATACAATCTTGGAAAGCTTATTCGGAGGCCCTTGAGGTTAGGTTTAATAAGCAAAAATAACAGTTTGCAGCCGCACAAGCTACAGAGAGACGGAAATTAGACAACTTTTACAATCATTGTTTTTTCTTTTACATTATTGGGCTTAATTGCTAAACATTGTTAATTTTCGGATTTTTCACTCATCCTGACCTTGTTGCCTTTCGCAGAGCATAACTACAGCTACAGATATTGGATTTGGGTAATCTTGCTGTCCCTAGAATGATAACGAAGAGACCTACAATTTCGGGTTTCACAAGAAATGTCAAATTAGGCCAAAATCAAGGCTAAATTGGGTCTCGAGTTCTCTGTCAGCACGTCGATGTCTTGTCCATGATGTTCCTTCACTTAAATGAGCCTAACTTGCTCATCTTAAGCCCAATTAAGGCATATGATACCTTGTTAGAAAGCTTATTCAGAGGCCCTTAATTTGGTCTAGGGTTAAGTCCGGATTAATAAGCATAAATAGTAGTTTACAGCCGCACATGCCAGAGAGAGATGGAAATTACACAACTTTTACAATCACTGTTTTTGCTTTTACATTATTGGGGTTAATTGGGCTTAAATGCTAAACATTGTTAATTTTCGGATTTTTCACTCATCCTGACCTTGTTACCTTGCGCAGAGAATAACTAGGGCTATAGATATCGGATTTTGGTGATCTTGCTTTCCCTAGGAAGATAAGGAAGAGACCTACAATTTCAGGTGTCACAAGAATTGTCAAATTAGGCCAAAATCTAGGCTAAATTGGGTCCCGAGTATTTGGTGCAGATCAATGTGCAGTCCATGATGTTCCTTCACTTAAATGGGCCTAACTTACTCATCTTAAGCCCAATTTCAGGTTTCCCTCGAATTGTCAAATTAGGCCAAAATCAAGGCTAAATTGGGTCCCGAGTTCTCTGGCGGGTATCAGTACGCAGACCACGATGTTCCTTCACTTAAATGGGCCTAACTTACTAATCTTAAGCCCAATTAAGGCATATGATACCTTGTTGGAAAGCTTATTCAGATGCCCTCAATTTGGTCAGGATTAATAAGCATAAATAGCAGTTCACAGCCGCACAAGCAAGAGAGAGATGGAAATTAGACAACTTTTACAGCCATTGTTTTTGTTTTTACATTATTAGGCTTAATTGCTAAACATTGTTAATTTTCGGATTTTTCACTCATCCTGACGTTGTTACCTTTTGCAGAGCATAACTAGATCTACAGATATCGGATTTTGGTGATCTTGCTGTCCATAGAAAGATAAGGAAGAGACCTACAATTTCTGGTTTCACAAGAATTGTCAAATTAGGCCAAAGTCAAGGCTAAATTGGGTCTCGAGTTCTCAGGCGCGGATCAGTGAGCAGTCCATGATGTTCTTCACTTAAATGGGCTTAACTTATTCATCTTAAGCCCAATTAAGGCATATGATACCTTCTTGGAAAGCTTATTCGGGGGCCCTTAAGGTTAGGTTTAATAAGCATAAATAACAGTTTGCAGCCGCACAAGCTAGAGAGAGACGAAAATTGGACAACTTTTACAATCATTTTTTTTTGCTTTTACATTATTGGGCTTAATTGCAAAACATTGTTAATTTTCAGATTTTTCACCCATCCTAACGTTGTTGCCTTTCGCAGAGCATAACTACAGCTACAGATATTGGATTTTGGTGATCTTGCTGTCCCTAGAAAGATTAGGAAGAGACCTACAATTTTAGGTTTCATAAGAATTGTCAAATTAGGCCAAAATCAAGGCTAAATTGGGTCCCAAGTTCTCTGGCACGGATCAGTACGCAATCCATGATGTTCCTTCACTTAAATGGGACTAACTTACTCATCTTAAGCCCAATTAAGGCATGTGATACCTTGTTGGAAAGCTCATTCAGAGGCCCTTAAGGTTAGGATTAATAAGCATAAATAACAGTTTACAGCCGCACAAGCCAGAGAGAGACGGAAATTAGACAACTTTTATAATCATTGTTTTTGCTTTTACATTATTGGGCTTAATTGGGCTTAATTGCTAAACTTGGTTAATTTTCAGATTTTTCACTCATCCTGACCTTGTTGCCTTGCGCAGAGCATAACTAGAGCTACAGATATCGGATTTTGGTGATCTTGCTATCCCTAGAAAGATAAGGAAGAGACCTACAATTTCGGGCTTCACAAGAAATGTCAAATTAGGCCAAAATCCAGGCTAAATTGGGTCCCAAGTTCTCTATCGCGTATCAGTGTGCTGTCCATGATCTTCCTTCACTTAAATGTGCCTAACTTACTTATCTTAATCCCAATTAAGGCATATGATACCTTGTTGGAAATCTTATTCAGGGGCCCTTAATTTGGTCTAGGGTTAGGTCAGGATTAATAAGCATAAATAGCAGTTTACAGCCGCACAACCCAGAGAGAGACAAAATTAGACAACTTTTACAATCATGGTTTTTCCTTTTACATTATTGGGCTTAATTTCTAAACATTGTTACTTTCCGTATTTTTCACTCATCCTGACCCTGTTGCCTTGTGCAAAGCATAACTAGAGCTACAAATATCGGATATTGGTGATCTTGTTGTCCCTAAAAAGATAAGGAAGAGACCTACAATTTCTAGTTTCACAAGAGTTGACAAATCAGGCCAAAATCAAGGCAAAATTGGGTCCCGAGTACTCTAGCGCGGATCAGTGCGCAGTCCATGATGTTCCTTCACTTAAATGGGCCTAACTTACTCATCTTATGCCCAATTAAGGCATATGATACCTTGTTTGAAAGCTTATTCAGAGGCCCTTAATTTGGTCTAGGGTTAGGTCAGGATTAATAAGCATAAATAGTAGTTCACAGCCGAACAAGCCAGAGAGAGACAGAAATTAGACAACTTTTACAATCATTGTTTATGCTTTTACATTATTGGGCTTAATTGCTAAACATTGTTAATTTTCGGATTTTTCACTCATCCTGACCTTGTTGCCTTGCGCATAGCATAACTAGAACTACTGATATCAGATTTTGGTGATCTTGCTATCCCTAGAAAGATAAGGAAGAGACCTACAATTTCGGGTGTCACAAGAGATGTCAAATTAGGCCAAAATCAAGGCTAAATTGGGTCTTGAGTTCTTTGTCACGTATCAGTGAGCTGTCCATGATGTTCCTTCACTTAAATAGGCCTAACTTACTCATCTTAAGCCCAATTTAGGCATATGATACCTTGTTGGAAAGCTTATTCATAGGCCCTTAAGGTTAGGATTAATAATCATAAATAACAGTTTACAGCCGCACAAGCCACAGAGAGACGGAAATTAGACAACTTTTACAATCATTGTTTTTGCCTTTACATTATTGGGCTTAATTGGGCTTAATTGCTAAACATTGTTAATTTTCTGATTTTTCACTCATCCTGACCTTGTTGCCTTACGCAGAGCATAACTAGAGCTACAGATATCGGATTTTGGTTATCTTGCTGTCCCTAGAAAGATAAGGAAGAGACCTACAATTTCAGGTTTCACAAGAATTGTCAAATTAGGCCAAAATCAAGGATAAATTGGTTCCCGAGTTCCCTGTTGCGGATCAGTGTGCAGTCCATGATGTTCCTTCAATTATATGGGCCTAACTTACTCATCTTAAGCCCAATTAAGGCTTATGATACCTTGTTGGAAAGCTTATTCAGAGGCCCTTATTTTGGACTCGGGTTAGGTCTGGATTAATAAGCATAAATAGCTTTTTACTGCCGCACAAACGAGAGAGAGAAGGAAATTAGACAACTTTTACAATCATTGTTTTTGCTTTTACATTATTGGGCTTAATTTGGCTTAATTGCTAAACATTGTTAATTTTCGGATTTTTCACTCATCCTGACCTTGTGCCTTGCGCAGAGCATAACTAGAGCAACAGATAACGGATTTTGGTGATCTTGATGTCCCTAGAAAGATTAGGAAGAGACCTACAATTTCAGGTGTCAAAAGAATGGTCAAATTAGGCCAAAATCAAGGCTAATTTGGGTCCCAAGTTCTCTGGCGGGTATCTGTGGGCTGTCCATGATGTTCCTTCACTTAAATGGGCCTAACTTACTCATCTTAAGCCCAATTAAGGCGTATGATACCTTGTTTGAAAGCTTATTCAGAGGTCCATAATTTGGCCTAGGGATAGGTCAGGAGTAATAAGCATAAATAGCAGTTTACAGCCGCACGAGCCAGAGAGAGACGGAAATTAGACAACTTTTACAACCATTGTCAAATTAGTCCAAAATCAAGGCTAAATTGGGTACCGAGTTCTCTGGCGCGGATTAGTGCACAGTCCATGATGTTCCTTCACTTTGATGGGCGTAACTTACTCATCTTAAGCCCAATTAAGGCATATGTTACCTTGTTGGAAAGCTTATTCAGAGGCCCTTAATTTGGTCTAGGGTTAGGTCAGGATTAATAAGCATAAATAGCAGTTTACAGTCGCACAAGCCAGAGAGAGACGGAAATTAGACAACTTTTATAATCACTGTTTTTGCTTTTACATTATTGGGCTTAATTGGGCTTAATTGCTAAACATTGTTAATTTTTGGATTTTTCACTCATCCTGACCTTGTTGCCTTGTGCAGAGCATAACTGGAGCTACAGATATCGATTTTTAGTGATCATGCTGTCCCTAGAAAGATTAGGAAGAGACCTACAATTTCAGGTTTCACTAGAATTGTCAAATTAGGACAAAATCAAGGCAAAATTGGGTCCCGAGTTCTCTGGCGCGGATCAGTTTGCAGTCCGTGATGTTCCTTCCATTAAATGGGCCTAACTTACTCATCTTAAGCCCAATAAAGGCATATGATACCTTGTTGGAAATCTTATTCAGAGGCCCTTAATTTGGACTAGGGTTATGCCTGGATTAATAAGCATAAATAGCAGTTTACAGCCGCACAAGCCAGAGAGAGATGTAAATAAGACAACTTTTACAATCATTGTTTTTGCTTTTACATTATTGGGCTTAATTGGGCTTAATTGCTAAACCTTGTTAATTTTCGGATTTTTCACTCAGCCTAACCTTGTTGCCTTGCACAGAGCATAACTAGAGGAATATATATCGGATTTTGGCAATCTTGCTGTCCCTAGAAAGATTAGGAAGAGACCTACAATTTCATGTTTCACAAGAATTGTCAAATTAGGCCAAAATCAAGGCTAAACTGGGTCCCGATTTCTCTGGCGCGGATTAGTGCGCAGTCCATGATGTTCCTTCACTTAAATGGGCCTAACTTACTCATCTTAAGCCCAATTAAGGCAAATGATACTTTGTTGGAAAGCTTATTAAGAGGCCCTTAATTTGGTCTAGGGTTAGGTCAGGATTAATATGCATAAATAGCAGTTTACAGCTGCACAAGCCAAAGAGAGACGAAAATTAGACAACTTTTACCATCATTGTTTTTGCTTTTACATTATTGGGCTTAATTAGGCTTAATTGCTAAACATTGTTAATTTTGGGATTTTTCACTCAACCTGACCTTGTTGTCTTGCGCAGAGCATAACTAGAGCTACAGATATCGGATTCTGGTGATCTTGCTGTCCATTGAAAGATAAGGAAGAGACCTACAATTTTTCAGGTTTCACAAGAATTGTCAAATTAAGCCAAAATCAAGGCTAAATTGGGTCCCGAGATCTCTGGCACGGATCAGTGCTCAGTCGATGATGTTCCTTCACTTAAATGAGCCTAACTTACTCATCTTAAGCCCAATTAAGGCAAATGATACCTTGTTGGAAAGCTTATTCATAGGCCCTTAATTTGGTCTAGGGTTAGGTCAGGATTAATAAGCATAAATATCAGTTTACAGCCGCACAAGCCAGAGAGAGACGGAAATTAGACAACTTTTGCCATCATTGCTTTTGCTTTTACATTATTGGGCTTAATTAGGCTTAATTGCTAAACAATGTTAATTTTGGGATTTTAAATTTATCCTGTCCTTGTTTCCTTGCGCAGAGCATAACTAGAGCTACAGATATCGGATTTTGGTGATCTTGCTGTCCCAAGAAAGATAAGGAAGAGACCTACAATTTCAGGTTTCACAAGAATTGTCAAATTAGGCCAAAATCAAGGCTAAATTGGGTCCCGAGTTCTCTGGCGCGGATCAGTACGCAGTCCATGATGTTCCTTCACTTAAATGGGCCAAACTAACTCATTTTAAGCCCAATTAAGGCATATGATACCTTGTTGGGAAGCTTATTCAGAGGCCCTTAATTTGGTCTAGGGTTGGGTCAGGATAAATAAGCATAAATAGCCGTTTACAGCCGTACAAGTCAGAGAGAGACGGAAATTAGACAACTTTTATAAACATTGTTTTTGCTTTTACATTATTGGCCTAAATTGGGCTTAATTGCTAAACATTGTTAATTTTCGGAATTTTCACTCAACCTGACCTTGTTGCCTTGCACAGAACATAACTAGAGCTACAGATATATGATTTTGGTGATCTTCTTGTCCCGAGTTCTCTTGCGCTGATCAGTGCGGAGTCCATGATGTTCCTTCTCTTAAATGGGCCTAACTTACTCTTCTTAAGCCCAATTAAGGCATATGATACCTTGTTGGAAAGCTTATTCAGAGGCCCTTAATTTGGTCGACGGTTAGGTCAGGATTAATAAGCATAAATAGTAGTTTACAGCCACACAAGCCAGAGAGAGATGGAAATTAGATAACTTTTACAATCATAGTTTTATTTTACATTATTGCGCTTAATTGGGCTTAATTGCTAAACATTGTTAATTTTGGGATTTCTCACCCTTCCTGACCTTGTTGGCTTGCGCAGAGCACAACTTGAGCTTTAAATATCAGATTTTGGAGATCTTGTTGTCCCTAGAAAGATAAGGAAGAGACCTACAATTTCTGGTTACACAAGAATTTTCAAATTAGGCCAAAATCAAGGCTAAATTGGGTAACGAGTTCTCTGGCGCGGATCAGTGCGCAGTCCGTGATGTTCCTTCACTTAAATGGGCCTAACTTACTCATCTCAAGCCCAATTAATGCATATCATACCTTGTTGTTAAGCTTATTCAGAGGCCCTTAATTTGGTCAAGGGTTAGGTCAGGATTAAAAAACATAAATAGCAGTTTACAGCCGCACAAGCAAGAGAGAGACGGAAATTAGACAACTTTTGCAATCATTGTTTTGGCTTTTACATTATTGGGCTTAATTGCTAAACATTGTTAATTTTCGGATTTTTCACTCATCCTGACCTTGTTGCCCTGTGCAGAGCATAACTAGAACTACAAATATAGGATTTTGGGGATCTTGCTGTCCCAAGAAAGATAAGGAAGAGACCTACAATTTCAGGGTTCACAAGAAATGTCAAATTAGGCCAAAATCAAGGCTAAATTGGGTCCCGAGTTCTCTGGCGCGGATTAGTACACAGTCCATGATGCTCCTTCACATAAATGTGCCTAACTTACTCATCTTAAGCCCAATTAAGGCATATGATACCTTTTTGGAAAACTTATTCAGAGGCCCTTAATTTGGTCTAGGGTTAGGTCAGGATTAATAAGAATAAACAACAGCTTACAGCCGCACAAGTCAGAGTAAGACGAGAATTTGACAACTTTTACAATCATTGTTTTTGCTTTTACGTTATAGGGCTTAATTGCTAAACATTGTTAATTTTCGGATTTTTCACTCATCCTGACCTTGTTACCTTGCGCAGAACATAACTTGAGCTACAGATATTGGATTTTGGTGATCTTACTGTCCCTAGAAAGATAAGGAAGAAACCTACAATCTCAGGTGTCACAAGAATTGTCAAATTAGGCCAAAATCAAGGCTAAATTGGGTCACGAGTTCTCTGGTGAAGATCAGTGCGCAGTCCATAATGTTCCTTCACTTAAATGGGCTTAACTTACTCATCTTAAGCCCAATTAAAGCTTACAATACCTTGTTGGAAAGCTTATTAAGAGGCCCTTAATTTGGTCTAGGGTTAGGTCAGGATTGATACGCATAAATATCAGTTTACACCCATACAAGCCAGAGAGAGACGAAAATTAGACAACTTGTACAAACATTTTTTTTGCTTTTACATTATTGGGCTTGATTGGGCTTAATTGCTAAACATTGTTAATTTTCGGAATTTTCACTCATCCTGACCTTGTTGCCTTGCGCAGTGCATAACTTGAGCTACAGATATCAGATTTTGGGGATCTTGCTGTCCCTAGAAAGAGAAGGAAGAGACCTACAATTTCAGGTTACACAAGAATTTTCAAATTAGGCCAAAATCAAGGCTAAATTGGGTACCGAGTTCTCTGGCGCGGATCAGAGCGGAGTCCATGATGTTCCTTCACTTAAATGGGCCTAACTTACTCATCTCAAGCCCAATTAATGCATATCATACCTTGTTGTTAAGCTTATTCAGAGGCCCTTAATTTGGTCTAGGGTTAGGTCAGGATTAAAAAACATAAATAGCAGTTTACAGCCGCACAAGCCAGAGAGAGACAGAAATTAGACAACTTTTGCAATCATTGTTTTGGCTTTTACATTATTGGGCTTAATTGCTAAACATTGTTAATTTTCGGATTTTTCACTCATCCTGACCTTGTTGCCCTGTGCAGAGCATAACTAGAACTACTGATAACGGATTTTGGTTATCTTCCTGTCCCTAGAGAGATAAGGAAGAGACCTACAATTTAAGGGTTCACAAGAATTGTCAAATAAGGTCAAAATCAAGGCTAAATTGGGTCCCGAGTTCTCTGGCATGGATCAGTACGCAGTCCATGATGTTCCTTCACTTAAATGGGCCAAACTTACTCATTTTAAGCCAATTAAGGCATATGATACCTTGATGGGAAGCTTATTCAGAGGCCCTTAATTTGGTCTAGGGTTAGGTCAGGATAAATAAGCATAAATAGCCGTTTACAGCCGCACAAGTCAGAGAGAGACGGAAATTAGACAACTTTTATAAACATTGTTTTTGCTTTTACATTATTGGCCTAAATTGGGCTTAATTGCTAAACATTGTTAATTTTCGGAATTTTCACTCAACCTGACCTTGTTGCCTTGCACAGAACATAACTAGAGCTACAAATATCGGATTTTGGTGATCTTGCTGTCCCTAGAAAGATAAGGAAGAGACCTACAATTTCTGGTTTCACAAGAATTGCCAAATTAGGCCAAAATCAAAGCTAAATTATGTCCCGAGTTCTCTGTAACGGATTAGTGCACAGTCCATGATGCTCCTTCACTTAAATGGGCCTAACTTACTCATCTTAAGCCCAATTAAGGCATATGATACCTTGTTGTTAAGCTTATTCAGAGGCCCTTAATTTGGTCTAGGGTTAGGTCAGGATTAATAAGCATAAACAGCAGTTTACAGCCGCACAAGCCAGAGTGAGACGAGAATTAGACAACTTTTACAATCATTGTATTTGCTTTTACATTATAGGGCTTAATTGCTAAACATTGTTAATTTTCGGATTTTTCACTCATCCTGCCTTGTTGCCTTGCGCAGAGCATAACTAGAGCTACAGATATTGGATTTTGGTGATCTTACTGTCCCTAGAAAGATAAGGAAGAGACCTACAATCTCAGGTCTCACAAGAATTGTCATATTAGGCCAAAATAAAGGGTAAATTGGGTCTCGAGTTCTCTGGTGCGGATCAGTGCGCTGTCCATGATGTTCCTTCACTTAAATGGGCTTAACTTACTCATCTTAAGCCCAATTAAGGCTTACAATACCTTGTTGGAAAGCTTATTAAGAGGCCCTTAATTTGGTCTAGGGTTAGGTCAGGATTGATACGCATAAATATCAGTTTACAGCCGCACAAGACAGAGAGAGACGAAAATTAGACAACTTGTACAAACATTGTTTTTGCTTTTACATTATTGGGCTTGATTGGGCTTAATTGCTAAACATTGTTAATTTTCGGAATTTTCACTCATCCTGACCTTGTTGCCTTGCGCAGTGCATAACTTGAGCTACAGATATCAGATTTTGGTGATCTTGTTGTCCCTAGAAAGAGAAGGAAGAGACCTACAATTTCAGGTTACACAAGAATTTTCAAATTAGGCCAAAATAAAGGCTAAATTGGGTACCGAGTTCTCTAGCGCGGATCAGTGCGCAAACCATGATGTTCCTTCACTTAAATGGGCCTAACTTACTCATCTCAAGCCCAATTAATGCATATCATACCATGTTGTTAAGCTTATTCAAAGACCCTTAATTTGGTCTAGGGTTAGGTCAGGATTAATAAACATAAATAGAAGTTTACAGCCGCCCAAGCCAGAGAGAGACGAAAATTAGACAACTTTTGCAATCATTGTTTTGGCTTTTACATTATTGGACTTAATTGCTAAACATTGTTAATTTTAGGATTTTTCACTCATCCTGACCTTGTTGCCCTGTGCAGAGCATAACTAGAGCTACAAATATCGGATTTTGGTGATCTTGCTGTCCATAGAAAGATAAGGAAGAGACCTACAATTTCAGGGTTCAAAAGAATTGTCAAATTAGGCCAAAATCAAGGCTAAATTGGGTCCCGAGTTCTCTGTCGCGGATTAGTACGCAGTCCATGATGTTCCTTCACTTAAATGGGCCTAACTTACTCATCTTAAGCCCAATTAAGGCATATGATACATTGTTGGAAAACGTATTCAGAGACCCTTAATTTGGTCTAAGGTTGGGTCAGGATTAATAAGCATAAATAGCAGTTTAAAGCTGCAAATGCCAGAAAGAGATGTAAATTAGACAACTTTTACAATCATTGTTTTTACTTTTACATTACTGGGCTTAATTGGGCATAATTACTAATTTTCGGATTTTTCACTCATCCTGACCTTGATGCCTTGCACAGAGCATAACTAGAGCTCCATATATCGGATTTTAGTGATCTTGCTGTCCCTAGAAAGATAAGGAAGAGACCTACAATTTCAGGTTTCACAAGAATTGTCAAATTAGGGCAAAATCAACTTTAAATTGGGTCCCGAGTTCTCTGGCGCGGATCAGTATGCAGTCCATGATGTTCATTCACTTAAATGGGCCTAACTTACTCATCTTAAGCCCAATTAATGCATATGATACCTTGTTGTTAAGCTTTTTCAGAGGCCGCTAATTTGGTCTAGGGTTAGGTCAGGAGTAACTTTTACAATCATTGTTTTTGCTTTTACATTATTGGGCTTGATTGAGCTTAATTTCTAAACATTGTTAATTTTCGGATTTTTCAATCATCCTGACCTTGTTGCTTTGTGCAGAGCATAACTAGAGCTACAGATATTGGATTTTGGTGATCTTGATGTCCCTAGTAAGATGAGGAAGAGACCTACAATTTCAGGGTTCACAAGAATTGTCGAATTATGCCAAAATTAAGGCTAAATTCGGTCCTGAGTTCTTTGGCGCGGATCAGTGTGCAGTCTATGATGTTCGTTCACTTAAATGGTCCTAACTTACTCATTTTAAGCTTAATTAAGGCATATGATACCTTGTTGGAATGCTTATTCAGAGGCCCTTAATTTGGTCTAGGGTAGGTCAGGATTAATAAGCATAAATAGCAGTTTACAGCCGCACAATCCAGATAGAGACGGAAATTAGACAACTTTTACAATCATTATTTTTGCTTTTACATTATTTTGCTTAAATGGGCTTAATTGTTAAATATTGTTAATTTTCGGATTTTTCACTCATCCTAACCTTGTTAACTTGTACAGAGCATAACTCGAGCTACATATATCTGATTTTGGTGATCTTGCTGTCCATAGAATGATAAGGAAGAGACCTAAATTTTCAGGTTGCCAAAGAATTGTCAAATTAGGCCAAAATCAAGCCTAAATTGGGTCCCAAGTTCTCTGGCGCGGATCAGTGCGCAGTCCATGATGTTCCTTCACTTAAATGGGCCTAACTTACTCATCTTAAGCCCAATCAAGGCATATGATACCTTGTTGGAAAGCTTATTCAGAGGCCCTTAATTTGGTCTAGGGTTAGGTCAGGATTAATAAGCATAAATAGCAGTTAAAGCCGCACAAGCCAGAGAGAGACGGAAATTAGACAACTTTTACAATCATTGTTTTTGCTTTTACATTATTGGGTTTAACTGCTAAACATTGTTAATTTTCGGATTTTTCACGCATCCTAACATTGTTACCTTGCGCAGAGCATAACTAGAGCTATTGATATCAGATTTTGGTGATCTTGCTCTCCCTAGAATGATAAGAAGAGACCTACAATTTCAGGTTTCACAAGTACTGTCAAATTAGGCCAATATCAAGGCTAAATTGGGTCCCGAGTTCTCTGGAGCGGATTAGTACCCAATCCATGATGTTCCTTCACATAAAAGGGCCTAACTTACTCATCTTAAGCCCAATTAAGACATATGATACCTTGTTGGAATGCTTATTCAGAGACCCTTAATTTGGTCTAGGGTTAGCTCAGGATTAATAAGCATAAATAGCACTTTACAGCCGCACAAGCTAGAGAGAGACGGAAATTAGACAACTTTTACAATCATTGTTTTTGATTTTACATTATTCGGCTTAATTGGGCTTAATTGCTAAACGTTGTTAATTATCGGATTTTTCACTCATCCTGACCTTGTTGCCATGCACAGAGCATAACTAGAGCTACAGATATCGGATTTTGGTGATTTTGCAGTCCCCAGAAATATAAGGAAGAGACCTACAATTTCAGGGTTCACAAGAAATGCCAAATTAGGCCAAAATCAAGGCAAAATTGGGTCACGAGTTCTCTGGCGTCGATTAGTGCGCCGTCCATGATGTTCCTTCACTTAAGTGGGCCTAACTTACTCTTCTTAGGCCCAATTAAGGCATATGATACCTTGTTGAAAAGCTTATTGAGAGGCACTTAATTTGGTCAAGGGTTAGGTCGGGATTAATAAGCATAGATAGTAGTTTACAGCCGCACAAGCCAGAGAGAGACGTAAATTAGACAACTTTTGCAATCATTGTTTTTGCTTTTACATTATTAGGCTTAATTACTAAACATTGTTAATTTTTGGATTTTTTACTCATCCTGACCTTGCTGCCTTGTGCAGAGCATAACTAGAGCTACAGATATCGGATTTTGGTGATCTTGCTGTCCCTATAAAGATAAGGAAGACCCCTACATTTCATGTTTCACAAGAATTGTCTACTTAGGCCAAAATCAACGCTTAATTGGCTCCCGAGTTCTATGGCGCGGATCAGTGCCCAGTCCATGATGTTCCTTCACTTAAATGAGCCTAACTTACTCATCATAAGCCCAATTAAGGCATATGATACCTTGTTGGAAAGCTTATTCAGAGGCCCTTAATTTAGTCTAGGGTTAGCACAGGATTAATAAGCCTAAGTACCAGTTTACAGCCGCACAAGCCAGAGAGACGGAAATTAGACAACTTTTACAATCATTGTTTTTGCTTTTATATTATTGGGCTTAATTGCTAAACATTGTTAATTTTCGGATTTTTTACTCATCCTGACATCATTGCCCTGCACAAAGCATAACTAGAGCAACAGATATCGGATTTTGGTGATCTTGCTTACCCTAGAAAGATAAGGAAGAGACCTACAATCCCAGGTTTCACAAGAATTGGCAAATTATGCCAAAATCAAGGCTAAATTGGGTCCCGAGTTCTCTGGCGCGGATCGGTGCGCACTCCATCATGTTCCTTCACTTAAATGGGCCTAACTTACTCATCTTAAGCCCAATTAAGGCATATGATTCCTTGTTGGAAAGCTTATTCAGAGGCCCTTAATTTGGTAAGGGTTAGGACTGGATTAATAAGAACAAATAGCAATTTACAGCCGCACAAGCCAGAGAGAGATGGAAATTAGACAACATTTACAATCATCGTGTTTGCTTTTACATTATTGGCCTTAATTGGGCTTAAATGCTAAACATTGTTAATTTTCGGTTTTTAACTCATCCTGACCATGTTGCCTTGCGCAGAGCATAACTAGAGCTACAGATATCAAATTTTTGTGATCTCGGTGTCCCTAGAAAGATAAGGAAGAGACCTACAATTTCAGATTTCACAAGAATTGTCAAATTAGGCTAAAATCAAGGCTAAATTGGGTCCCGAGGTCTGTGGCGCGGATCAGTACGCAATCCATGATGTTCCTTCACTTAAATGGGCCTAACTTACTCATCTTAAGCCCAATTAAGGCATATGATACCTTGTTGGAAAGCTTATTCAGAGACAATTTGGTCTAGGGTTAGGTCAATATTAATAAGCATAACTACCAGTTTAAAGCCGCAAATGCCAGAAAGAGACGGAAATTAGACTACTTTTACAATCATTGTTTTTGCTTTTACATTACTGGGCTTAATTGGGCATAATTACTAATTTTCGGATTTTTCACTCATCCTGACCTTGATGCCTTGCATAGAGCATAACTAGAGCTACATATATCGGATTTTGGTGATCTTGCTGTCCCTAGAAAGATAAGGAAGAGACCTACAATTTCAGGTTTCACAAGAATTATCAAATTAAGGTAAAATCAACTTTAAATTGGGTCCCGAGTTCTCTGGTGCGGATCAGTGCCAGTCCATGATGTTCATTCACTTAAATGGGCCTAACTTACTCATCTTAAGCCCAATTAATGCATATGATACCTTGTTGTTAAGCTTATTCAGAGGCCCTTAATTTGGTCTAGGGTTAGGTCAGGATTAATAAGTATGAATAGAAGTTTACAGCCGCACAAGCCAGAGAGACAGAAATTAGACAACTTTTACAATCATTATTTTTGTTTTTACATTATTGGGCTTAATTTCTAAACAATGTTAATTTTCGGATTTTTCACTCATCTTGACCTTGTTGCCTTGTGCAGAGCATAACTAGAGCTACAGATATTGGATTTTGGTGATCTTGCTGTCCCTAGAAAGAAAAGGAAGAGACCTACAATTTCAGGGTTCACAAGAATTGTCAAATTAGGCCAAAATTAAGGCTAAATTCGGTCCCGAGTTCTTTGGCACGGTTCAGTGCGCAGTCCATGATATTCGTTCACATAAATGGTCCTAACTTACTCATCTTAAGCTTAATTAAGGCATATGATACCTTGTTGGAAAGCTTATTCAGAGGCCCTTAATTTGGTCTAGGGTAGGTCAGGATTAATAAGCATAAATAGCAATTTACAGTCGCACAATCCAGAGAGAGACGGAAATTAGACAACTTTTACAATCATTGTTTTTGCTTTTACATTATTTTGTTTAATTGGGCTTAATTCATAAACATTGTTAATTTTCGGATTTTTCACTCATCCTGACCTTGTTAACTTGTGCAGAGCATAACTCGAGCTACATATATCTGATTTTGGTGATCTTGCTGTCCATAGAATGATAAGGAAGAGACCTAAATTTTCATGTTTCCCAAGAATTGTCAAATTAGGCCAAAATCAAGCCTAAATTGGGTCCCGAGTTCTCTGGCGCGGATCAGTGCGCAGTCCATGATGTTCCTTCACTTAAATGGGCCTAACTTACTCATCTTAAGCCCAATTAAGGCATATGATACCTTGTTGGAAAGCTTATTCTGAGGCCCTTAATTTGGTCTAGGGTTAAGTCATGATTAATAAGCATAAATAGCAGTTAAAGCCGCACAAGCCAGTGAGAGACGAAAATTAGACAACTTTTACAATCATTGTTTTTGCTTTTACATTATTGGGATTAATTGGGCTTAATTGCAAAACGTTGTTAACTTCGGATTTTTTACTTATCCTGACCTTGTTGCCTTGCGCAGAGCATAACAAGAGCTACAAATGTTAGATTTTGTTGATCTTGCTGTCCCTAGAAAGATAAGGAAGAGACCTACAATTTCAGGTTTCACAAGAATTGTCAAATTAGGCCAAAATCAAGACTAAATTGGCTACCGAGTTCTCTGGCACGGACCAGTGCGCGGTCCACGATGTTCTTTCACTTAAATGGGCCTAACTTACTCATCTTAATCCCAATTAAGGCTTCAGATACCTTGTTGGAAAGCTTATTCAGAGGTCCTCAATTTGGTCTAGGGTTAGGTCAAGATTAATAAGCATAAATAGCAGTTTACAGTCGCACAAGCGAGAGAGAGACATAAATTAGACAACTGTTACAATCATTGTTTTTGCTTTTACATTATTGGGTTTAACTGCTAAACATTGTTAATTTTCGGATTTTTCACGCATCCTGACCTTGTTACCTTGCGCAGAGCATAACTAGAGCTACAGATATCAGATTTTAGTGATCTTGCTGTCCCTAGAATGATAAGAAGAGACCTACAATTTCAGGTTTCACAAGAATTGTCAAATTAGGCCAATATCAAAGGCTAAATTGGGTCCCGAATTCTCTCGCGCGGATCAGTGCCCAATCCATGATGTTCCTTCACTTAAATGGGCCTAACTTACTCATCTTAAGCCCAATCAAGGCATATGATACCTTGTTGGAAAACTTATTCAGAGGCCCTTAATTTGGTCTAGGGTTAGGTCAGGATTAATAAGCATAAATAGCAGTTTACAGCCGCACAAGCCAGAGAGAGATGGAAATTAGACAACTTTTACAATCATTGTTTTTGCTTTTACGTTATGGGGCTTAATTGGGCTTAATTGCTAAACATTGTTAATTTTCGGATTTTTCACTCATCCTGACCTTGTTACCTTGCGCATAGCATAACTAGAGCTACATATATTAGATTTTGGTGATCTTGCTGTCCCTAGAATAATAAGGAAGAGACCTACAATTTCAGGTTTCACAAGAACTGTCAAATTAGGCCAATATCAAGTCTAAATTGGGTCCCGAGTTCTCGGGTGCGGATTAGTACCCAATCCACGATGTTCCTTCATATAAATGGGCCTAACTTACTCATCTTAAGCCTAATTAAGGCATATGATACCTTGTTGGAATGCTTATTCAGAGGCACTTAATTTTGTCTAGGGTTAGGTTAGGATTAATAAGCATAAATTGCAGTTTACAGCCGCACAAGCTAGAGAGAGACGGAAATTAGATAACTTTTACAATCATTGTTTTTGATTTTACATTATTCGGCTTAATTGGGCTTAATTGCTAAACGTTGTTAATATTCGGATTTTTCACTCATCCTGACCATGTTGCCATGCGCAGAGCATAACTAGAGCTACAGATATCGGATTTTGGTGATCTTGCTATCCCCAGAAATATATGGAAGAGACCTACAATTTCAGGGATCACAAGAATTGTCAAATTAGGCCAAAATCAAGGCTAAATTGGGTCACGAGTTCTCTGGCGTCGATTAGTGCGCTGTCCATGATGTTCCTTCACTTAAATGGGCCTAACTTACTCATCGTAAGCCCAATTAAGGCATATGATACCTTGTTGAAAAGCTTATTGAGAGGCCCTTAATTTGGTCTAGGGTTAGGTCAGGATTAATAAGCATAAATAACAGTTTACTGCCGCACAAGCCAGAGAGAGACGGAAATTAGACAACATTTACAATAATTGTTTTTGCTTTTACTTTATTGTGCTTAATTGCTAAACGTTGTAAATTTTCGTATTTTTCACTCATCCTGACCTTGTTACCTTGCGCAGAGCATAACTAGAGCTACAAATATCGGATTTTGGTGATCTTGTTATTCCTAGAAAGATAAGGAAGAGACCAACAATTTCATGTTTCACAATAATTGTCATATTAGGCCAAAATCAAGGCTAAATTGGGTCTAGAGTTCTCTGGCGCGGATCAGTGCGCTGTCGATGATGTTCCTTCACTTAAATGGGCCTCACTTACTCATCTTAAGCCCAATTAAGGCATATGATACCTTGTTGAAAAGCTTATTCAGAGGCCCTTAATTTGGTCTAGGGTGAGGTCAGGATTAATAAGCATAAATAACAGTTTACAGCTGCACAAGCCAGAGAAAGACGGAAATTAGACAAATTTTACAATAATTGTTTTTGCTTCTACATTATTGGGCTTAATTGGGCTTAATTGCTAAACATTGTTAATTTTCGGATTTTTCACTCATCCTAACCTTGTTACCTTGCGCAGAGGATAATTAGAGCTACAGATATTGGATTTTGGAGATCTTACTGTCCATAGAAAGATAAGGATGAGACCTACAATTTCAGATTTCACAAGAATTGTCAAATTAGGCCAAAATCAAGGCTAAATTGGGTCCCGAGTTCTCTGGCGTCGATCAGTGCGCAGTCCATTATGGTCCTTCACTTAAATGGGCCTAACTTACTCATCTTAAGCCCAATTAAGGCATATGTTAACTTGTTGGAAAGCATATTCAGAGTCCCTTAATTTGGTCTAGGGTTAGGTCAGGATTAATAAGCATAAATAGCAGTTTACAGCCGCACAAGCCAGAGACACGGAAATTAGACAACTTTTACAATCATTGTTTTTGCTTTTACATTATTGGGCTTAATTGGGCTTAATTTCTAAACAATGTTAATTTTCGGATTTTTCACTCATCCTGACCTTGTTGCCTTGTGTAGAGCATAACTAGAGCTACAGATATTGGATTTTGGTGATCTTGCTGTCCCTAGAAAGATAAGGAAGAGACCTACAATTTCAGGGTTCACAAGAATTGTCAAATTAGTTCAAAATTAAGGCTAAATTCGGTCCCGAGTTCTTTGGCATGGTTCAGTGCGCAGTCCATGATATTCGTTCACATAAATGGTCCTAACTTACTCATCTTAAGCTTAATTAAGGCATATGATACCTTGTTGGAAAGCTTATCCAGAGAGAGACGGAAATTAGACAACTTTTACAATCATTGTTTTTGTTTTTACATTATTTTGCTTAATTGGGCTTAATTCTTAAAAATTGTTAATTTTCGGATTTTTCACTCATCCTGACCTTGTTAACTTGTGCAGAGCATAACTCGAGCTACATATATCTGATTTTGGTGATCTTGCTGTCCATAGAATGATAATTAAATTTTCAGGTTTCCCAAGAATTGTCAAATTAGGCCAAAATCAAGCCCAAATTGGGTCCCGAGTTCTCTGGCGCGGATCAGTCTGCGATCCCATGATGTTCCTTCACTTAAATGGGCCTAACTTACTCATCTTAAGCCCAATTAAGGCATATGATACCTTGTTGGAAAGCTTATTCAGAGGCCCTTAATTTGGTCTAGGGTTAGGTTAGGATTAATAAGCATAAATAGCAGTTAAAGCCGCACAAGCCAGAGAGAGACGGAAATTAGACAACTTTTACAATCATTGTTTTTGCTTTTACATTATTGGGATTAATTGGGCTTAATTGCTAAACGTTGTTAATTTCGGATTTTTCACTTATCCTGACCTTGTTGCCTTGCGCAGAGCATAACTAGAGCTACAGATATTGGATTTTGTTGATCTTGCTGTCCCTAGAAAGATAAGGAAGAGACCTACAATTTCAGGTGTCACAAGAATTGTCAAATTAGGCCAAAATCAAGACCAAATTGGGTACCGAGTTCTCTGGAACGGATCAGTGCACAGTCCATGATGTTCTTTCACTTAAATGGGCATAACTTACTCATCTTAATCCCAATTAAGGCTTGAGATACCTTGTTGGAAAGCTTATTCAGAGGTCCTTAATTTGCTCTAGGGTTAGGTCAAGATTAATAAGCATAAATAGCAGTTTACAGCCGCACAAGCGAGAGAGAGACTAAGATTAGACAACTTTTACAATCATTGTTTTTGCTTTTACATTGTTGGGTTTAATTGCTAAAAATTGTTAATTTTCAGATTTTTCACGCATCCTGACCTTGTTACCTTGTGCAGAGCATAACTAGAGCTACAAATATCATATTTTGGTGATATTGCTATCCCTAGAATGATAAGAAGAGACCTACAATTTCAGGTTTCACAACATTTGTCAAATTAGGCCAATATCAAGGCTAAATTGGGTCCCGAGTTCTCTGGCGCGGATCAGTGCGCTGTCGATGATGTTCCTTCACTTAAATGGGCCCCACTTACTCATCTTAAGCCTAATGAAGGCATATGATACCTTGTTGGAAAGCTTATTCAGAGGCCCTTAATTTGGTCTAGGGTTAGGTCATGATTAATAAGCATAAATAGCAGTTTACAGCCGCACAAGCCAGAGAGAGATGGAAATTAGACAACTTTTACAATCATTGTTTTTGGTTTTACGTTATGGGGATTAATTGGGCTTAATTGCTAAACATTGTTAATTTTCGGATTTTTCACTCATCCTGACCTTGTTACCTTGCCCATAGCATAACTAGAGCTACATATATCAGATTTTGGTGATCTTGCTGTCCCTAGAATGATAAGGAAGAGACCTACAATTTCAGGTTTCACAAGAACTGTCAAATTAGGCCAATATCAAGGCTTAATTGGGTCCCGAGTTCTCTGGCGCGGATCAGTACCCAATCCATGATGTTCCTTCACATAAATGGGCCTAACTTACTCATCTTAAGCCCAATTAAGGCATATGATACCTTGTTGGATTGCTTATTCAGAGGCCCTTAATTTTGTGTAGGGTTAGGTCAGTATTAATAAGCATAAATAGCAGTTTACAGCCGCACAAACCATAGAGAGACAGAAATTAGACAACTTTTACAATCATTGTTTTTGACTTTACATTATTCGGCTTAATTGGGATTAATTGCTAATCGTTGTTAATTTTCGGATTTTTCACTCATCTTGACCTTGTTGCCATGCGCAGAGCATAACTTGAGCTACAGATATCGGATTTTGGTGATCTTGCTGTCCCCAGAAATATAAGGAAGAGACCTACAATTTCAGGGTTCACAAGAATTGCCAAATTAGGCCAAAATCAAGGCTAAATTGGGTCACGAGTTCTCTGGCGTCGATTAGTGCCCAGTCCATGATGTTCCTTCACTTAAATGGGCCTAACTTACTCATCTTAAGCCCAATTAAGGCATATGATACCTTGTTGAAAAGCTTATTGAGAGGCCCTTAATTTGGTCTAGGGTTAGGTTAGGATTAATAAGCATAAATAGCAGTTTACAGCAGCACAAGCCAGACAGAGACGGAAATTAGACAACTTTTACAATAATTGTTTTTGCTTTTACTTTATTGGGCTTAATTGCTAAACGTTGTTAATTTTCATATTTTTCACTCATCCTGACCTTGTTGCCTTGCGCAGAGCATAACTAGAGCTACAGATATCGGATTTTGGTGATCTTGCTATCCCTAGAAAGATAAGGAAGAGACCAACAATTTCAGGTGTCACAATAATTGTCAAATTAGGCCAAAATCAAGGCTAAATTGGGTCTCGAGTTCTCTGGCGCGGATCAGTGCGTTGTCGATGATGTTCCTTCACTTAAATGGGCCTCACTTACTCATCTTAAGCCTAATTAAGGCATATGATACCTTGTTGGAAAGCTTATTCAGAGGCCCTTAATTTGGTCAAGGGTGAGGTCAGGATTAATAAGCATAAATAGCAGTTTACTGCCGCACAAGCCAGTGAGAGACGGAAATTAGACAACTTTTACAATAATTGTTTTTGCTTCTACATTATTGGGCTTAATTAGGCTTAATTGCTAAACATTGTTAATTTTCGGATTTTTCACTCATCCTAACCTTGTTGCCTTGCGCAGAGCATAATTAGTGCTACAAATATTGGATTTTGGAGATCTTGCTGTCATTCGAAAGATGAGGAAGAGACCTACAATTTCAGGTTTCACAAGAATTGTCAAATTAGGCCAAAATCAAGACTAAATTGGGTCCCGAGTTCTCTGGCATCGATCAGTGCGCAGTCCATGATGTTCCTTCACTTAAATGGGCCTAACTTACTCATCTTAAGCCCAATTAAGGCATGTGTTTCCTTGTTGGAAAGCTTATTCGGAGGCCCTTAATTTGGTCTAGGGTTAGGTCAGGATTAATAAGCATAAATAGCAGTTTACAGCCGCACAAACCATAGAGAGACAGAAATTAGACAACTTTTACAATCATTGTTTTTGCTTCTACATTATTGGGCTTAATTGGGCATAATTGATAAACGTTGTTAATTTTCCGATTTTTCACTCATCCTGACCTTGTTGCCTTGCGCAAAGCATAACTAGAGCTACAGATATCGGATTTTGGTGATCTTGTTGTCCCAAGAAAGATAAGGACGAGACCTACAATCTTAGGCTTCACAAGAATTGTCAAATTAACCCAAAATCAAGGCTAAATTGGGTCCCAGGTTCTCTGGCATCGATCGTCTTGCGATCCATGATGTTCCTTCACTTAAATGGGCCTAACTTACTCATCTTAAGCCCAATTAAGCCATATGATACCTTGTTGGAAAGCATATTCAGAGACCCTTAATTTGTTCTAGGGTTAGGTCAGGATTAATAAGCATAAATAGACGTTTTCAGCCGCACATGCCAGAGAGAGACAGAAATTAGACAACTTTTACAATCATTGTTTTTGCTTTTACATTATTGGGCTTAATTGGGCTTAATTGCTAAACGTTGTTAATTTTCGGATTTTTCACTCACCCTGGCCTTGTTGCCTTGCACAGAGCATAACTAAAGCTACAAATATCAGATTTTGGTGATCTTACTGTCCCTAGAAAGATAAGGAAGAGACCTACAATTTCATGTTTCACAAGATTTTCAAATTAGGCAAAATCAAGGCTAAATTGGGTCCCGAGTTCTCTGGCGCGGATCAAAGCGCAGTCCATGATGTTCCTTCACTTAAATGGGCCTAACTTACGCATCTTAAGCCCAATTAAGGCATATGATACCTTGTTGGAAAGCTTATTCAGAGGCACTTAATTTGGTCTAGGGTTAGGTCAGGATTAATAAGCATAAATAGCAGTTTACAGCCACACAAGCCAGAGAGAGATGGAAATTAGACAACTTTTACAATCATTGTTTTTGCTTTTACGTTATGGGGATTAATTGGGCTTAATTGCTAAACGTTGTTAATTTTCCGATTTTCCACTCATCCTGACCTTGTTGCCTTGCGCAAAGCATAACTAGAGCTACAAATATCGGATTTTGGTGATCTTGCTGTCCCTAGAATGATAAGGACGAGACCTACAATTTTAGGCTTCACAAGAATTGTCAAATTAACCCAAAATCAAGGCTAAATTGGGTCCCGAGTTCTCTGGCATCGATCAGTGCGCAGTCCATGATGTTCCTTCGCTTAAATGGGCCTAACTTACTCATCTTAAGCCCAATTAAGCCATATGATACCTTGTTGGAAAGCATATTCAGAGGCCCTTAATTTGTTCTAGGGTTAGGTCAGGATTAATAAGCATAAATAGCAGTTTTCAGCCGCACATGCCAGAGAGAGACAGAAATTAGACAACTTTTACAATCAATGTTTTTGCTTTTACATTATTGGGCTTAATTGGGCTTAATTGCTAAACGTTGTTAATTTTCGGATTTTTCACTCACCCTGGCCTTGTTGCCTTGCACAAAGCATAACTAAAGCTACAAATATCAGATTTTGGTGATCTTGCTGTCCCTAGAAAGATAAGGAAGAGACCTACAATTTCAGGTTTCACATGAATTGTCAAATTAGGGCAAAATAAAGGCTAAATTGGGTCCCGAGTTCTCTGGCGCGGATCAGTGCGTTGTCCATGATGTTCCTTCACTTAAATGGGCCTAACTTACTCATCTTAAGCCCAATTAAGGCATATGATACCTTGTTGGAAAGCTTATTCAGAGGCCCTTAATTTGGTCTAGGGTTAGGTCAGGATTAATAAGCATAAATAGCAGTTTACAACCGCATAAGGCAGAGAGAGACGGAAATTAGACAACTTTTACAATCATTATTTTTGCTTTTACATTATTGGGCTTAATTGCTAAACATTGTTAATTTTCAGATTTTTCACTCATCCTGACCTTGTTGACTTGCGGTGAGCATAACTTGATCAATAGATATCGGATTTTAGTGATTTTGCTGTCCCTAGAAGGATAAGGAAGAGACCTACAATTTCAGGTTTCACAAGAATTATCAAATTAGGCCAAAATCAAGGCTACATTGGGTCCCGAGTTCTCTGGCGCGAATCAGTGTGCAGCCCATGATGTTCCTTCACTTAAATGGGCCTAACTTACTCTTCTTAAGCCCAATTAAGGCATATGATACCTTGTTGGAAAGCTTATTTAGAGGCCCTTAATTTGGTCAAGGGTTAGGTTAGGATTAATAAGCATAAATAGCAGTTTACAGCCGCACAAGCCAGAGAGAGACGAAAATTAGACAACTTTTACAATCTTTGTTTTCGCTTTTACATTATTGGGCTTAATTGCTAAACATTGTTAATTTTCTGATTTTTCACTCATTCTGACCTTGTTGCCTTGCTCATAGCATAACTAGAGCTACAGATATTGGATTTTTGGTGATCTTATTGTCCCTAGAAAGATAAGGAAGAGACATACAATTTCGGGTTTCACAAGAATTGTCAAATTAGGACCAAATCAAGGCTACATTGGGTCCCGAGTTCTCGGGCACGGATCAGTGCGGAGTCCATGATGTTCCTTCACTTAAAGGGACCTAACTTACTCATCTTAAGCCCAATTAAGGCACATGATACCTTGTTGGAAAACTTATTCAGAGCCCCTTAATTTGGTCTAGGGTTAGGTCAGGATTAATAAGCATAAATAGAAGTTTACAGCCGCACAAGCCAGAGAGAGACGGAAATTAGACAAATTTTACAATCATTGTTTTTGCTTTTACATTATTGGGCTTAATTGGTAAACATTGTTAATTTTCAGATTTTTCACTCATCCTGACCTTGTTGCCTTGCGCGGAGCATAACTAGACCTACAGATATCGGATTTTGGTGATCTTGCTTTCCCTAGAAAGATAAGGAAGAGACCTACAATTTCAGGTTTCACAAGAATTGTCAAATTAGGCCAAAATCAAGGCTAAATTGGGTCCCGAGTTCTCTGGCACGGATCAGTGCGCAGTCCATGATGTTCCTTCACATAAATGGGCCTAACTTACTCATCTTTAGCCCAATTAAGGCATATGATACCTCGTCGCGACCGTCCCGTCTAGGCGCCGCGAAAAAAGAGATAAAAAACAAAGGAGTCACCACTAAAATTTCTATTGGGAAAATCTTAGAAAACCCAATTATTTAAAGGTAAACTGGTCTTAAAAAAAGAGAGAGATGAGTCCGGGAGTCGGTTACGAGTAGGGAAGGCGTTAGCACCCCACATCACCTGTTTAAAAAATGGTACCTCATGTTAATTGTGCAAAAACATTTTAATAACCTTTTAAATATTTATTTTACCCCAAAAATTATTTACAAGAAAGAATTATTTTTAATTTTTAATATTTTAAATTTTTATTAATTTTTTTATTTTTAAATTTATTGTTTATAAAAACTAAATGAGGTTGAACATGGCACATGAGTCCACCGGGTAACCTCAAATCTAAGGGACTGAACATGGCACCGTGTCCATAGAGCATCCCTAAAAATAGAAAAGTTTAATTATTTTAAATAATTATTTTAACATAAATAGAGACAAAAAAAGGAAAATTTAGTTTTGGCTTGACAAGAGGATTTATCTTGCTCCTACGTATTCCCGGGTGCGATGGGAAACTCAAAGCCACGTAGTTCTTTTAGAAAAAAGTTTGTTTGGTTTATTAATTTTATATTTTGATAAAGATTTGATTTATTTATTTTATTTTGAAAAGATTTTATTTCAGAATAAATTCACTCTTACACAGAGTCTAAGATAGCGATGCTATACGATAAACCCTTACAATTCATAAGCCACTTGAGGATGAAAAATCATACATCAACGTCGTAGATTGTTGCGTGAATTAAAAAAGAGATTTTTTTCATCTTATAAATTTTGATAAAATCTTGTAAAAAGAGTAAATTGAAAACATTTTATTATTTTTTAACACAATGGAATTCACTTTTCCTCAGGGTTAAAGATAGCCAAACTATACGTTGAACCCTTACAATTCATACGACACTTGAGGATGAAAATCATACATCAATGTCGTAGATTGTTACGTGAATTAAAAAAGAGGTTTCTATTTTATTTTATAAAATTTTGTTTTGAAAGAAATTCTTCTTTAAATTTTTTTACTAAATTTTTTTTAAAAAAAAAGAAAGAAAAGAAAGAAAGGATCTGAAAACAACATAATAATTTTAAAAAAACAAAAAGAAATAGAAAGAGGAATAAGAAGGCAAGCAGTAGCCTCCTCATTACTTACCAACGATGAAAAGGGGGCCAAGGAGAAAACTGGAAGCAGCGGTGGATGCAGCAGAGGCGAGCAACGGTTCGAACGGCGGTGGTGGCGGCTCGTGCATGACTCACGGCGGAGGACTGAGATGGCAACGTGTGCAGATCTGTAGTTTCTCGTGACGTTCGTATGTGATGGCGACGGTTCTGAGGAGGAGGTCGTGGTCCTGAGCAGAGGTGTGAACGGCGGTGGAGACGCACCAGGATGCGTTCAAGGCGACGGAGGCCACGCGAATCTGCGTGTGGATGGTGGACTCGTATGGTGGGGCGGATGCGGAGATCGTGGTGGAGCACAGAACTGAGATTCATTTGATCTTTTTGTATTTTTTCTATTTTGATCATTTCTGATTTGGGATGGAATGGTGGTTGTTGTTGCTGTAATGGTTATTGAGATTTATTTCTCAGTGATGAATATGGAGATATGGTGTTTGGCTATGGAAGAGTGGCTATGTTTGAGGTGTTGAAGATGGGTTTGTTTTGATGGTTGGAGGGTGATGTAAATGAAGAGGAAATAGGAGCTTGAGTTGATAGAGAAGATGATATGAGATGGTTATGCCGTGAATGGATGGTGATGGAGATGGAAGGATGAATGGAAAAATGGGAGAAAGTATGGCGAACAATCTGAGAAATTTTTTTTAATCTCCCATCAGTATTTTTCCGTTTCCCTCTTTCTATGCTCTATGTTGTTGTATTATTCTCTTCCCCATCCCCCCCCCCCCCGCCCCTTTTTTACTTCTGTTGTGTGAACTTATATTAGCATCAAGGGTGAAAAATGACAAACATCTCAATTGGCCAGCTGTGTGGAGAGGGACAACACTGTTGGGGTGTAGCTACAATGGGGCAAATCATCTTTGTTGCTGGGATGGTACAGGGAAGCACAGAACAGGAGGATTAGGTACCATTTTTGTGTAAAAAGTAGTCAAAGCCAAAAGGTCAAAGAAAGCACACTTGGTTCATACTTGAAAATGGACATTACCGTGGGAATAAAAAATATAGAAGACAACAAATTTTTTTTCATTTTTAATTATTATTTTAACATTCAGAAACTGTTTTTTTTGTTTGGATTTGGACTATGGACTCAAACATGGGCTAAACAAATATTGGGCTCAAAGCATGAACAAAAGTGATTTTATTTTTGCCAATTTTTATTTTCCTTTTCAAAATATTAATGAAATTGAGAAGATACCCGGACAAAATTAGGTGTTCACAGTTGCCCCTCTTTACTTGTTTCTTATTAGATAATAGGTGTAACCATAGTTAAGCTATTATCGTTATAAGAAACGAGTAAAGACATGAACTCCAATTTTGTTCGGGGTACACTGACTAGCAAAAAGACAGGTGACTACAAAGCGATTTCCAGTAAAGAATCAGTGGGTTGGATTGCCCACTGAGGTTTACACGTAAAAAGCTTGCAGGGTGGATTTCCTGCTGAGCTTAAAAACAAAGATAAAGAGCTTAAGGGGTGGATTGTCCGTCAAAAGCTGAACAGAAAGATAAAAGAGCTTATGTGATGGATTGCCCGTCAGAAGCTCGAACATAAAGATAAAAGAGCTTACGGGGTGGATTGCCAGTCAGAAGCTCGAATAGAAAGATAAAAAGAGCTTACAGGGTGGATTGCTCGTTAGAATCTCGAACAGAAAGATAAAACAGCTTACGGGCTTACGGGGTGAATTGCCCGTCAGAAGCTCGAACAGAAAGTAAAAGAGCTTACGGGGTGGATTGCCCGTCAAAAGCTCGAACAGAGAGATAAAAAGAGATTACCGGGTGGATTGCCCATCAGAAGCTCGAACGGAAGGATAAAAGAGCTTACGGGGTGGATTGCCCGTCAGAAGCTCGAACAGAGAGATAAAATGAGATTACGGGTTGGATTGCCCGTCAGAAGCTCGAACGGAAGGATAAAAGAGCTTACGGGGTGGATTGCCCGTCAGAAGCTCGAACAAAAGATAAAAGAGCTTATGGGGTGGATTGCCCATCAGAAGTTCGAACAGAAAGAGCTTACGGGGTCTGGTACCCGCTGAAACTTGAAAACCAAAAGAGCTTACGGGGTCTGGTACCCGCCGAAGCTTGAAAACAAATAGAGCTTACAAGGTCTGGTACCCGTCGAAGCTTGAAAAAGGGATACAAGAGCTTACGGGGTATGGTACCCGCTGAAGCTTGAAAAGGATAAAAGAGCTTACGGGGTATGGTACCCGCCGTAGCTTGACAACAAAAAGGAGCTTACAGGGTCTGGTACCCGCTGAAGCTTGAAAACAAAAAGAGCTTACGAGGTCTGGTACCCGTCGAAGCTTGACAAAACAGAAAGGAGCTTATGGGGTTTGGTACCCGCCACAGCTTGAAAGGAAAGACAGAAAGCTTGCGGAGTCGGTTATCCACCGAAGCTTGAACAAGAAAGGTAAAAAGCTTGCGGAGTCAGGTATTCACTGAAGCTTGACATGAAAGATAAAAATCTTGCAGAGTCTATTATCCGTTGAAGCTTGAATGGAAAGACAGAAAGCTTGTGGAGTCGGTTATCCACTGAAGCTTGAACTAGAAAGGTAAAAAGCTTGCCGAGTTGGTTATCCACTGAAGCTTGAACAAAAAAGGTAAAAAGCTTGCAGAGTCGGGTATCTGCTGAAGCTTTAAAATAAAAGTAAAATGCTTACAGAGTCGGGTATCCGCTGAAGCTTGATAAGAAAAAGAGATGACAGGGTCCGGTACCCACTGAAGCTTGAAAACAAAAGGAGCTTACAGGGTTTTGTACCCGACTTGATAACAAAACGATCTTTCGGGGTGTGGTACCCACCGAAGCTTGAAAAAAAAAAGAGCTTAAGAGGTATGGTACCCGTCGATGCTTGACAAAACAGAAAGGAGCTTATGGGGTTTGGTACCCGCCGCAGCTTGAAAGGAAAGACAGAAAGCTTGCGGAGTCGATTATCCACCGAAGCTTGAACAAGAAAGATAAAAAGCTTACGGAGTCAGGTATCCGCTGAAGCTTTAAAATAAAAGTAAAATGCTTGCGGAGTCGGGTATCCGCTGAAGCTTGATAAGAAAAAGAGCTTACGGGGTCCGGTACCCGCTGAAGTTTGAAAACAAAAGGAGCTTATGGGGTGGATTGCCCATCAGAAGTTCGAACAGAAAGAGCTTACGGGGTCTGGTACCCGCTGAAACTTGAAAACCAAAAAAGCTTACGGGGTCTGGTACCCGCCGAAGCTTGAAAACAAAAAGAGCTTACGAGGTCTGGTACCCATCGAAGCTTGAAAAAGGGATACAAGAGCTTACGGGGTATGGTACCCGCTAAAGCTTGAAAAGGATAAAAGAGCTTACGGGGTATGGTACCCGCCGTAGCTTGACAACAAAAAGGAGCTTACAGGGTCTGGTACCCGCTGAAGCTTGAAAACAAAAAGAGCTTACGAGGTCTAGTACCCGTCAAAGCTTGACAAAACAGAAAGGAGCTTATGGGGTTTGGTACCCGCCACAGCTTGAAAGGAAAGACAGAAAGCTTACGGAGTCGGTTATCCACCGAAGCTTGAACTAGAAAGGTAAAAAGCTTGCGGAGTCAGGTATTCGCTGAAGCTTGACATGAAAGATAAAAAGCTTGAAGAGTCTATTATCCATTGAAGCTTGAATGGAAAGACAGAAAGCTTGTGGAGTCGGTTATCCACTGAAGCTTGAACAAGAAAGGTAAAAAGCTTGCGGAGTTGGTTATCCACTGAAGCTTGAACAAAAAGGTAAAAAGCTTGCAGAGTTGGGTATCCGCTGAAGCTTTAAAATAAAAGTAAAATGCTTGCGGAGTCGGGTATCCGCTGAAGCTTGATAAGAAAAAGAGATTACACGGTCCGGTACCTAATGATGCTTGAAAACAAAAGGAGCTTACGGGGTTTTGTACCCGACTTGATAACAAAACGATCTTTCGGGGTGTGGTACCCACCGAAGCTTGAAAAAAAAAAGAGCTTACGAGGTATGGTACCCGTTGATGCTTGACAAAACAGAAAGGAGCTTATGGGGTTTGGTACCCGCCGCAGCTTGAAAGGAAAGACAGAAAGCTTGCGGAGTCGATTATCCACCGAAGCTTGAACAAGAAAGATAAAAAGCTTACGGAGTCAGGTATCCGCTGAAGCTTTAAAATAAAAGTAAAATGCTTGCGGAGTCGGGTATCTGCTGAAGCTTGATAAGAAAAAGAGCTTACGGGGTCCGGTACCCGCTGAAGTTTGAAAACAAAAGGAGCTTACGGGGTTTGGTACCCGTCGCAGCTTGAAAACAAAACGAGCTTTCGGGGTGTGGTATCCACCGAAGCTTGAAAACAAAAAGAGCTTACGGGGTTTGGTACCCGCTGAAACTTAACAAAACAAATGAGAGCTTACGGGGTATGGTACCAACCGAAGCTTGAAAAGAAAGATAAAAAGCTTGTGAGGCCCTGTGCCTACTGAAGCTAACAAAGGCAAAGCTTATGGGCCCCTGCCTGCTTAAAGCTGAACAAAACAAAATAAAACTTAAGAGGCCCTATGCCTGCTAAAGCTAACAAGACATGACTTTTGGGGCCCTGTGCCCACGAAAGCCGAACAAATGCAAGCAAATATGTTGACTTTGTTGATGCATGAAATGATGAGACAATGCATGCTACGAGATGATTTTTTTATTGATTGGTGAAAATCCTGAATTTTTTTTTATGCATGATGCATGAGATGCTTTTGATGAGTGATACAGACCTAGATTAGTTTTTTTTTAAATGCATGATGCATGAGATGCTTTTTTATCAATGATGAAAAAACTATGATTTTTTTTTTATTTTTCTTTTTTGTAAACACCTCTTTGATCCTTGACTCCTTAGATTTTTTATTGCAGCCGAGGTTGAGGATGAGCTGGAGCGAGACTCCTTGATTTCGATCATCACTTATTTGTTGAACTGATGTTTTACTTCTTGCCTGAGATATGCTTCTTTGTGATGATTATCCCAATTGGATGAGATTGCCTGATCAATCTTTCAAGTATGTGACTTGCCCCAACCTTCATGTATTGGGAGTTTTTCATAGCTTGTCCTCTTAAACTGCCCCAGTTTATCAGTTTGAGGAGACTTCTTGTACTTTGATTGTATTTCACCCTAATTTTTGCGTAGGTCGCTCTTTGCGAGTTTTCAACCTACCGTGTCACTCTAACTTTTGCCCAGACCGCCTTTTCAGGTTTTCAGTCTAGCAGGCCTTTTTGTTTGCTTTTTTATTTTCTTTTTCTTTTTTGATTTTTCTTTTTTTTTTCATTTTTGGGATGTGGACAATTTTGGCACCCTTATTTGTGAAGATTAAAGCTTCTTGCTTGATTTCCAACTGAGATGCCACTTTCCCCTTGTATTAAGAATTCTTCTGGCCAGAGTTATTCATCAAAGATTTACCATTAGATGGTTAAATTGTATTGTTGAAATAATGTTTACCTTACCTAAAGCATCATGTAACAAACTTGCATGGATTCAAAAGTATGACAAGAAGGGACAATATGGCCTGAACAACTTCTCGATTTGTGTTGGAAGTTCGACAACTCAAATGGTATTCAAGAGAACAGAAATGAAGCAAGATGCACAAGAGGTGATATGAAGATCAGAAGGGTGTTGCCCCACTTTGGATTTATTTGATCATGGCGATTGACTCGACATATGTTGCTTGGGAACAAATTTGCCTCAGAACAATTCCCTTGAGAATTGAGTAGCCCTAGTGTAGGGTTCCCATAATGAAGCTGCCCCAGTGTAGGGCACTTGATGAGGAAAAATTGAGAATAGTGTTGCCCCAGTGTAGGGTATCCAATAGTGGAAATGCTCTTGGATAAGGCCCTTGAAAGCACAGCTTTGCCCCATGTAGATCTTGCTCTAACTTTGGTTAGAAAGCCCTTGAGGGATTTCAGTCTAGCGAGCTTTCCCTTTCTTTTTTTTATTTTCATTCTTTTCTCTCTTTTTTTTTTTGATTTTTTAGAGGAGCAATTAGTTAAAATCTCAGAAGAGGACAAACTTTTTTGTCTAAAAAATAAAGTTGATGAAAAAGTAGCGATCATTCATTGATCAGAATGGACTTTTTGAAGCTTGTAACGTGGCCAATGGTAGAGGGTCATGAAAGGAAGGATATAAGGCTCAAACAAATGTGTTAAGGTTGAATAGGACCAAGGATCCATGATCTTTTTTCGATTTCCAAGAACATTTGTTTTCCTCTAACTTTCCCACTTTTTTTCTTCCTCTTTTTTTTTCATGAGGTTTTTCATCCTTTTTCTTTCTCCATCTTTATTTCTTCTTCTTCTTTTTTCTTCTCTTTTCTTTTCTATTTTTTTTCACTTTCTCACTTTATGCTTCATCATCATTGCTTTCATACTTATCCCTTATTTAGGGGTGATCCTTGTCCAAGGTTCTTTGAAGAAAAGTTTCAAGCTCAAAAGGGGTAACAAGCGATAATGGTGGGATAGAGAAAGACGGCCAATCTTCATTTCAAATCATGATTGCTTATTTTTTTTTCAAAACTTTATTTTAGAGACAAAGATGGTACTTAACAAGTTTTTATTTATATGCTCCTCTTTTATTTTCTTTTTCTTTTTCTTATCATTTTTTTTTTGTTTTTTGAAAAGGCGTGGGCACAGGTGGGCTGATCAATGCCCCACAAAGAACTTCTAATAACGTGAGCTTAATGAACAAAACCAAGGATGATACTTGGCTTGGGGAAGAAAAAGAGAAGCTGAGATATGAGAATGACGAGAGAAAAATTATGATGTGGAAGAAGATGTAAAGAATGGATGAGACAATGTATGGATGCAAATCCATTACATTAATGCTTCAAGAAAGTGAACATGGTTCAAGTATTACATCATAAAATACAATGTAACCACCATTTCATGGTAAACCACTAATGGACCAATCTAGCCTGGGTTGCTTAGAAGTTCCCAAGACGGGGATCGTAAAGTGTTTACACTTCTCACAACCACTAGAATGCGAATCTCTGGTGATGTCATTGTAGCTTTCTTCTTGAAGTCTCAGTAGTCCACTACAAAATAACCTTTTCAAAGAGGTCTCAAAATTGGCATGCCCCACTTGACTTCTGAGAAATGACTATGAAAGCGTGCTCCTCAACTTCATTGGCATCCGAACCAACATGATAAGGTACAAGGTTGTGATCCGCATTTTCAGACCACGCGAGCAATTCTTGTTTCCAGCATCACTTCATGATCCATGGTTTAATTGGCATTCTTTGAAAGCGCAATGGTTCTATTTTCTCCAAGGAGCACAATGCATGGAATGAATTTTTTATTTTTTAATAAACTTTCAACTTAAACAGAAATGAGTATATGAAATGCATGAAAAAGGTTTTTTTTTTTTACCCAAAAGGTATTAATGCATGAGATGTATGAAACAGAATTATTTATATTGACTCAAAATTTTTAATTCATGTGGTGCATGAAGGCACTTTTTTTTTCTCACAAAAATGATAATGCATGAGATAAGCTTCTTATTTTTTAGATGAATCATGTTTTTTTTAAAATGCATGAGATCGATAAATTTTTATATTTTGACCCAAAGAGGTATTGATGCATGAAATGTATGAATGTTTAATTTTTTGGTTCGAAAAGTTTTTAGTGATGCATGCATGAAATCAAGGAGATGCATGGCTTCTTATTTTTCCTTTTTTTCTTTTTATGAATGCTTGAGATAAATGATTTTTTTTGTAATGAACGCATGAGAGGAATGCATGAAAATGGTTTTTTTTATGAACCCAACAAAATATTTAATGCCTAAGATACAAAATATACAAATAATATGAATGAGTTACAGAAATATGATTTACACAAGTCCCTTTTTTACTATTTATGGAAATGCATGAGATACAAAATATGAAAATGGATTTTTTTGTTACAAGCAAAAGGACTTGCAAAAATCATTTTTTCTTCCACAAAAACTGAGAAATGTAAATTTTCTCTTTGCCAAAAAAAACATGAACATGAGTGAAGAAAAAAATGCTCCCTTTGTGTCCAAAGATGGGTAAGACTAATGTTTGCACGCACCTAAGGTCATGACTCTAACTGATTGCTCACTAAGTTTGCTCTATGAGTGAATTATAGGACGGGTCTAGAATCCTAAAAATCACGGCCCCCAGATTGCCCTCATCTAAAAGATAAGGACCCGGATCCATGAACTTCACCACTGGGACAAATGAGTCACAATATGGCAGTCCACAGTACCAGAAACAATCTGAGCGGGAGAATCAGTGACTACCAGGGATGCAAAAGCATCACAATAACACCACCGAAACCCCATCTAATCCTATGGCATTCCAAGACTCGGGTATAGAGCCCAAAGTATGTGAAGTATGTGATGGTGATGTGTGTACTGGGAGCATACAAAATTGCACAAAACCTAATAAAATACAAACTACACCACACCACACTTGCAAAAAGAACAGCAAACAACACAATTATTCTCTACCCTAGGGTTGCAAGAATATACAAAGACATTTATAAGAGCATATAAAACTATTTACAAAACAAATAAAACAAATAGAGGTAAAACAAATATTTTTTAAGCAATTAAAAAAAATTGCACAACCAACTATGATAGGTCTGACTCTCAAAAGTCCGCAGTGGAGTCACCAGCTGTCGCGACCATCATCCGTCCGGTAGCCGCGAAAAAGAGATAAAAAAGCAGAGGAGTCGCCACTAAAATTTTTATTGGGAAAATCTTAGAAAACCCAATTATTTAACGGTAAACTGGTCTAAAAAAAGAGAGAGATGAGTCCGGAGTCATTACGAGTAGGGAAGGTGTTAGCACCCCACATCGCCCGTTTAAAAAACGGCACCTCAAGTTAATTGTGCAAAAACATTTTAATAACCTTTTAAATATTTATTTTACCCCAAAAATTATTTACAAGAAAGAATTATTTTTAATTTTTAATATTTTAAATTTTTATTAATTTTTATATTTTTAAATTTATTGTTTATAAAAACTAAATGAGGTTGAACATGGCACATGAGTCCACAGGGTAACCTCAAATCTAAGGGACTGAACATGGCACCGTGTCCATAGAGCATCCCTAAAAATAGAAAAGTTTAGTTATTTTGATTAATTATTTTAACATAAAGAGAGACAAAAAAAGGAAAATTTAGTTTTAGCTTGACAAGATGATTTATCTTGCTCCTACGTATTCCCGGGTGCGATGGGAAACTCAAAGCCACGTAGTTCTTTTAGAAAAAAAGTTTGATTGGTTTATTGATTTTATATTTTGATAAAGATTTGATTTATTTATTTTATTTTAAAAAGATTTTATTTCAGAATAAATTCACTCTTACACAGAGTCTAAGATAGCGATGTTATACGATAAACCCTTACAATTCATAAGCCACTTGAGGATGAAAAATCATACATCAACGTCGTATATTGTTGCGTGAATTAAAATGAGATTTTTTTTCATCTTATAAATTTTAATAAAATCTTGTAAAAAGAGTAAATTGAAAACATTTTATTATTTTTTAACACAATGGAATTCACTTTTGCTCAGGGTTAAAGATAGCCAAACTATACGTTGAACCCTTATAATTCATACGACACATGAGGATGAAAATCATACATCAATGTCATAGATTGTTACATGAATTAAAAAAGAGGTTTCTATTTTATTTTATAAAATTTTGTTTTGAAAGAAATTCTTCTTTAAATTTTTGTACTAATTTTTTTTTTTTAAAAAAAAGAAAGAAATGAAAGAAATGATCTGACCCAAATGAAAAAGCCCAATGCTCTAATGAAATAAAAGTAACAAACCAAAATAAAAAATAAAAAAACAAGTTGGGCCACATATTTGCATCACAAACCCATCAGAGTCTAAAAATAACATAATAATTCAAAAAAAAAAGAAATAGAAAGAGGAATAAGAAGGCAAGCAGTAGCCTCCCTCATTACTTACCAACGATGAAAAGGGGGCCAAGGAGAAAACTGGAAGCAGCGGTGGATGCAGCAGAGGCGAGCAACGGTTCGAACGGCGGCTGTCTGTGTGGTAGTGGCAAGGGGCAGATCCACCCTTCGTAACGGCAAGGAAGGGAGGCAGCGACGAGGCGGAGCGAACAGAGGGCGGCGATGCGACCGAAGAGCAGAAGACACGAACGGCGGTGGTGGCGGCTCGTGCGTAACTCACGGCGGAGGACTCAGATGGCAACGTGCGCAGATCTGCAGTTGCTCGTGACGTTCGTATGTTACGGCGGCGATTCTGAGGCGGAGGTCGTGGTCCTGGGCAGAGGTGTGAACGGCGGTGGAGACGCACCAGGATGCGTTCAAGGCGACGGAGGCCACGCGAATCTGCGTGTGGATGGTGGACTCGTATGGTGGGGCAGATGCGGAGATCGTGGCGGAGCACAGAACTGAGATTCATTTGATCTTTTTGTATTTTTTCTATTTTGATCATTTCTGATTTGGGATGGAGTGGTGGTTGTTGTTGCTGTAATGGTTATTGAGATTTATTTCTCAGTGATGAATATGGAGATATGGTGTTTGGCTATGGAAGAGTGGCTATGTTTGAGGTGTTGAAGATGGGTTTGTTTTGATGGTTGGAGGGTGATGTAAATGAAGAGGAAGGAGGAGCTTGAGTTGATAGAGAAGATGATATGAGATGGTTATGCAGTGAATGGATGGTGATGAAGATGGAAGGATGAATGGAAATATGGGAGAAAGTATGGTGAACAATCTGAGATTTTTTTTTAAGCTGCCCTCAATTTTTTCGTTTCCCTCTTTCTATGCTCTATGTTGTTGTACGCCCCAACCCCCCCCCCCCCCCCCCCCTCCCTTTTTCACTTTTGTTGTGTGAACTTATATTAGCATCAAGAGAGAAAAATGACAAACATCTCAATTGGCCAGCTGTGTCGAGAGGGACAACACTGTTGGGGTGTAGCTACAATGAGGCAAATCAGCTTTGTTGCTGGGATGGTTCAGGGAAGCAGAGAACAGGAGGATTAGGCACCATTTTTGTGTAAAAAGGAGTCAAATCCAAAAGACCAAAGAAAGCACACTTGGTTCATACTTGAAAATGGACATTACCGTGGGAATAAAAAATATAGAAGACAACAAATTTTTTTTTTTCATTTTTAATTATTATTTTAACATTCAGAAACTCTTTTTTTTTTTTTTTGGATTTGGACTATGGACTCAAACATGGGCTAAACAAATATTGGGCTCAAAGCATGAACAAAAGTGATTTTATTTTTATTTTAATTTTTATTTTCCTTTTCAAAATAATAATGAAATTGAGAAGATACCCGGACAAAATTAGGTGTTCACATTACCGTCCCTTGAAAGATCAGGAAGAGACCTACAATTTCAGGTTTCACAAGAATTGTCAAATTATGCCAAAATCAAGGCTAAATTGGGTCCCGATTTCTCTGGCGCGGATCTGTGCGCAGTCCATGATGTTCCTTCACATAAATGGGCCTAACTTACTCATCTTAAGCCCAATTAAGGCATATGATACCCTGTTGGAAAGCTTATTCTGAGGCCCTTAATTTGGTCTAGGGTTAGGTCGGGATTAATAAGCGTAAATAACAGTTTACAGCCGCACAAGCCAGAGAGAGACGGAAATTAGACAACTTTTACAATCAAGGTTTTTTGCTTTTACATTATTGGGCTTAATTGCTAAACATTGTTAATTTTCGCATTTTTACTCATCCTGACCTAGTTGCCTTGCGCAGAGCATAACCAGAGCTACAGATATCGGATTTTGGTGATCTTGTTGTCCGTAGAAAGATAAGGAAGAGACCTACAATTTCAGGTTTCACAAGAATTGTCAAATTAGGCCAAAATCAAGGCTAAATTGGGTCAAGAGTTCTCTGGCGCGGATCAGTGCGTAGTCCATGATGTTCCTTCACTTAAATGGGCATAACTTACTCATCTTAAGCCCAATTAAGGCATATGATACCTTGTTGGAAAGCTTTTTCAGAGGCCCTTAATTTCGTATAGGATTCGGCAGGATTAATAAGCATAAATAGCAGTTTACCGCCATACAAGCCAGAGAGAGACAGAAATTAGACAACTTTTACAATCAATGTTTTTGCTTTTACATTATTGGGCTTAATTGCTTAACATTGTTAATTTTCGGATTTTTCACTCATCCTGACCTTGTTGCCTTGTGCAGAGCATAACTTGAGCTACAGATATCGGATTTTGGTGATCTTGCTGTCCCAAGAAAGATAAGAAAGAGACCTACAATTTCAGGTTTCACAAGAATTGTCAAATTCGGCAAAATTCAAGGCTAAATTGGATCCCGAGTTCCCTGGCGCGGATCAGTGTGCAGTCCATGATGTTCCTTCATTTAAATGGGCGTAACTTACTCATCTTAAGCCCAATTAAGGCAAATGATACCTTGTTGGAAATCTTATTCAGAGGCCCATAATTTAGTCTATGGTTAGGTCGGGATTAATAAGCGTAACTAACAGTTTACAGCCGCACAAGCCAGAGAGAGACGAAAATTAGACAACTTTTACAATCAATGTTTTTGCTTTTACATTATTGAGCTTAATTGGGCTTAATTGCTAAACATTGTTAATTTTCGGATTTTTCACTCATCCTGACCTTGTTGCCTTGCACAGAGCATAACTTGAGCTACAGATATCGGATTTTGGTGATCTTGCTTTCCCTAGAAAGATAAGGAAGAGACCTACAATTTCAGGTGTCGCAAGAATTGTCAAATTAGGCAAAAATCAAGGCTAAATTGGGTCCCGAGTTCTCTGGCGCTGATCAGTGCGCAGTCCATGATGTTCCATCACTTAAATGGGCCTAACTTACTCATCTTAAGCCCAATTAAGGCATATGATACCTTGTTGGAAAGCTTATTAAGAGACACTTAATTTGGTCTAGGGTTAAGTCTGGATTAATAAGCATAAATAGCAGTTTACTGCCGCACAAGCCAGAGAGAGACGGAAATTAGACAACTTTTACAATCTTTGTTTTTTATTTTACATTATTGGGCTTAATTGCTAAACATTGTTAATTTTCGGATTTTTCACTCATCCTGACCTTGTTGCCTTGCGTAGAGCATAACTAGAGCTACAGATATCAGATTTTGATGATATTGCTGTCCCTAGAAAGATAAGGAAGATGCTTACAATTTCAGGTTGCGCAAGAATTGTCAAATTTGGCCAAAATCAAGGCTAAATTGGGTCCCGTGTTCTCTGGTGCGGATCGAAGACGCGATCCAAGATGTTCCTTCACTTAAATGGGCCTAACTTACCCATCTTAAGCCCAATTAAGGCATATGATACCTTGTTGGAAAGCATATTCATAGGCCCTTAATTTGGTCTAGGTTTAGGTCAGGAGTAACAAGCATAAATAGAAGTTTACTGCCGCACAAGCCAGAGAGAGACGGAAATTAGACAACTTTTACAATCTTTGTTTTTGATTATACATTATTGGGCTTAATTGATAAACATTGTTAATTTTCGGATTTTTCACTCATCCTGACCTTGTTGCCTTGCACAGAGCATAAATAGAGCTACCGATATCGAATTTTGGTGATCTTGCTGTCCGTAGAAAGATAAGGACTCTACCTACAATTTCAGGTTTCACAAGAATTGTCAAATTAGGCCAAAATCAAGGCTAAATTGGGTCCCGAGTTCTCTGGCGCTGATCAGTGCACAGTCCATGATGTTCCTTCACTTAAATGGGCCTAACTTACTCATCTTAAGCCCAATTAAGGCATATGATACCTTGTTGGAAAGCTTATTCAGAGGCCCTTAATTTGGTCTAGGGTTATAACAGGATTAATAAGCATAAATAGCAGTTTACAGCCGTACAAGCCAGAGAGAGACGGACATTAGATAACTTTTACAATCTTTGTTTTTTCTTTTACATTATTGGGCTTAATTTCTAAACATTGTTAATTTTCGGATTTTTCACTCATCCAGGCCTTGTTGCCTTGAGCAGAGCATAACTAGAGCTACAGATATCGGATTTTGGTAATCTTGTTGTCCCTAGAAAGATAAGGAAGAGACCTACAATTTCAGGTTACACAAGATTTGTCAAATTAGGCCAAAATCAAGGCTATATTGGGTCCCGTGTTCTCTGGCACGGATCAGTGCGCAGTCCATCATATTCCTTCACTTAAATGGGCCTAACTTACTAATCTTAAGCCCAATTAAGGCATATGATATCTTGTTGGAAAGCTTATTCAGAGGCCCTTAATTTGGTCTAGGGTTAGGTCATGATTAATAAGCTTAAATAGCAATTTACAGCCGCACAAGCCAGAGAGAGTCGAAAATTAGACAACTTTTACAATCATTGTTTTTACTTTTACATTATTGGGCTTAAGTGCTAAACATTGTTAATTTTCGGATTTTTCACTCATCCTGACCTTGTTGCCTTGCGCAGAGCATAACTAGAGCTACAGATATCGGATTTTAATGATCTTGCTGTCCCAAGAAAGATAAGGAAGAGACCTACAATTTCAGGTGTCACAAAAATTGTCAAATTAGGCCAAAATCAAGGCTAAATTGGGACCCAAGTTCTCTGGTACAGATCAGTGTGCAATCCATGATGTTCCTTCACTGAAATGGACCTAACTTACTCATCTTAAGCCCAATTAAGGCATATGATACCTTGTTGGAAAGCTTATTCAGAGGCCCTTAATTTGTTCTAGTGTTAGGTCAGGATTGATAAGCATAAATAGCAGTTTACAGCCACACAACCCAGAGAGAGACGTAAATTACTTTTACAATCATTGTTTTTGCTTTTACATTATTGGGCTTAATTGGGCTTAATTGTTAAACATTGTTAATTTTCGGATATTTAACTCAACCTGACCTTGTTGCCTTGCGCAGTGCATAACTAGAGCTACAGATATAGGATTTTGGTGATCTTGTTGTCCCTAGAAAGATAAGGAAGAGACATACAATTTTAGGTTTCACAAGAATTGTCAAATTAGTCCAAAATCAAGGCTAAATTGGGTCCCATGTTCTCTGGAGCAGATCAGTGCCCAGTCTATGATGTTCCTTCACTTAAATGGGCCTAACTTACTCATCTTAAGCCCAATTAAGGCTTATGATACCTTGTTGGAAAGGTTATTCAGATGCCCTTAATTTGGTCTAAGTTTAGGTCAGGAGTAACAAGCATAAATAGCAGTTTACTGCCGCACAAGCCAGAGAGAGACGGAAATTAGACAACTTTTACAATCTTTGTTTTTGATTATACATTATTGGGCTTAATTGATAAACATTGTTAATTTTCGGATTTTTCACTCATCCTGACCTTGTTGCCTTGCACAGAGCATAAATAGAGCTACCGATATCGAATTTTGGTGATCTTGCTGTCCGTAGAAAGATAAGGACTCTACCTACAATTTCAGGTTTCACAAGAATTGTCAAATTAGGCCAAAATCAAGGCTAAATTGGGTCCCGAGTTCTCTGGCGCTGATCAGTGCACAGTCCATGATGTTCCTTCACTTAAATGGGCCTAACTTACTCATCTTAAGCCCAATTAAGGCTTATGATACCTTGTTGGAAAGCTTATTCAGAGGCCCCTAATTTGGTCTAGGGTTATAACAGGATTAATAAGCATAAATAGCAGTTTACAGCCATACAAGCCAGGGAGAGATGGACATTAGATAACTTTTACAATCTTTGTTTTTTCTTTTACATTATTGGGCTTAATTTCTAAACATTGTTAATTTTCAGATTTTTCACTCATCCAGGCCTTGTTGCCTTGAGCAGAGCATAACTAGAGCTACAGATATCGGATTTTGGTTATCTTGCTGTCCCTAGAAAGATAAGGAAGAGACCTATAATTTCAGGTTACACAAGATTTGTCAAATTAGGCCAAAATCAAGGCTATATTGGGTCCCGTGTTCTCTGGCACGGATCGGCATGTGATCAATGATATTCCTTCACTTAAATGGCATGGGGCATGATTAACTTAAATAGCAGTTTACAGCCGCACAAGCCAGAGAGAGACGAAATTAGACAACTTGTACAATCATTGTTTTTACTTTTACATTATTGGGTAAGTGCTAAACATTGTTAATTTTCGGATTTTTCACTCATCTGACCTTGTTGCCTTGCGCAGAGCATAACTAGAGCTACAGATATCGGATTTTAATGATCTTGCTGTCCCAAGAAAGATAAGGAAGAGACCTACAATTTCAGGTGTCACAAAAATTGTCAAATTAGGCCAAAATCAAGGCTAAATTGGGAACCAAGTTCTCAGCGGATCGGTGCGCAATCCATGATGTTCCTTCATTGAAATGGACCTAACTTACTCATCTTAAGCAATTAAGGCATATTGTATTGGAAATCTTATTGGAAGGCCCATAATTTGGTCTATGGTTTAGGTCGGGATTAATAAGCGTAACTAACAGTTTTAGCCGCATAAGCGGAGAGAGACGAAAATTAGACAACTTTTACAATCAATGTTTTTGCTTTTACATTATTGGGCTTAATTGCTAAACATTGTTAATTTTCGGATTTTTCACTCATCCTGACCTTGTTGCCTTGCACAGAGCATAACTTGAGCTACAGATATCGGATTTTGGTGATCTTGCTTTCCCTAGAAAGATAAGGAAGAGACCTACAATTTCAGGTTTTGAAAGAATTGTCAAATTAGGCAAAAATCAAGGCTAAATTGGGTCCCGAGTTCTCTGGCGCTGATCAGTGCGCAGTCCATGATGTTCCATCACTTAAATGGGCCTAACTTACTCATCTTAAGCCCAATTAAGGCATATGATACCTTGTTGGAAAGCTTTTTCAGAGGCCCTTAATTTCGTATAGGATTCGGCAGGATTAATAAGCAAAAATAGCAGTTTACCGCCATACAAGCCAGAGAGAGACAGAAATTAGACAACTTTTACAATCAATGTTTTTGCTTTTACATTATTGGGCTTAATTGCTTAACATTGTTAATTTTCGGATTTTTCACTCATCCTGACCTTGTTGCCTTGTGCAGAGCATAACTTGAGCTACAGATATCGGATTTTGGTGATCTTGCTGTCCCAAGAAAGATAAGAAAGAGACCTACAATTTCAGGTTTCACAAGAATTGCCAAATTAGGCAAAATTCAAGGCTAAATTGGATCCCGAGTTCTTCCGCCGGACGCAGTCCATGATGTTCCTTCACTTAAATGGGCGTAACTTACTCATCTTAAGCCCAATTAAGGCAAATGATACCTTGTTGGAAATCTTATTCAGAGGCCCATAATTTGGTCTATGGTTAGGTCGGGATTAATAAGCGTAACTAACTGTTTACAGCCGCACAAGCCAGAGAGAGACGAAAATTAGACAACTTTTACAATCATTGCTTTTGCTTTTATATTATTGGGCTTAATTGCTAAACATTGTTAATTTTCGGATTTTTCACTCATCCCGGCCTTGTTGCCTTGCGTAAAGCATAACTAGAGCTACCGATATCGGATTTTGGTGATCTTGCTGTCCCTAGTGAGATAAGGAAGAGACCCACAATTTTAGGTCTCGCAAGAATTGTCAAATTAGGCAAAAATCAAGGCTAAATTGGGTCCTGAGTTCTCTGGCGCTGATCAGTGCGCAGTCAATGATGTTCCATCACTTAAATGGGCCTAACTTACTCATCTTAAGCCCAATTAAGGCATATGATTCCTTGTTGGAAAGCTTATTAAGAGGCACTTAATTTGGTCTAGGGTTAAGTCTGGATTAATAAGCATAAATAGCAGTTTACCGCACGCCAGAGAGAGACGGAAATTAGACAACTTTTACAATCTTTGTTTTTTTTTTTACATTATTGGGCTTAATTGCTTAATTGCTAAACATTGTTAATTTTCGGATTTTTCACTCATCCCGACCTTGTTGCCTTGCGTAGAGCATAACTAGAGCTACAGATATCGGATTTTGATGATATTGCTGTCCCTAGAAAGATAAGGAAGATGCCTACAATTTCAGTTTCGCAAGAATTGTCAAATTTGGCCAAAATCAAGGCTAAATTGGGTCCCGTGTTCTCTGGTGCGGATCAGTACGCAGTCCAAGATGTTCCTTCACTTAAATGGGCCTAACTTACCCATCTTAAGCCCAATTAAGGCATATGATACCTTGTTGGAAAGCATATTCATAGGCCCTTAATTTGGTCTAGGTTTAGGTCAGGAGTAATAAGCATAAATAGCAGTTTACTGCCGCACAAGCCAGAGAGAGACGGAAATTAGACAACTTTTACAATCTTTGTTTTTGATTATACATTATTGGGCTTAATTGATAAACATTGTTAATTTTCGGATTTTTCACTCATCCTGACCTTGTTGCCTTGCCCAGAGCATAGCTGGAGCTTCAGATATCGGATTTTGGTGATCTTGTTGTCCCTAGAAAGATAAGGAAGAGACCTACAAATTCAGGTGTCACAAGAATTGTCAAATTGGGCCAAAATCAAGGCTAAATTTGGTCCCGAATTCTCTTGCGCGGATCAGTGCACTGTCCATGGTGTTCCTTCACTTAAATGGGCCTAACTTAGTCATCTTAAGCCCAATCAAGACATATGATACCTTGTTGGAAAGCTTATTCCGAGGCCGATATTTTGGTCTAGGGTTAGGTGAGGATTAATAAGCATATATAGCAGTTTACAGCCGCACAATCGAAAAAGAGATGGAAATTAGACAACTTTTACAATCATTGTTTTTTCTTTTACATTATTGGGCTTAATTGCTAAACATTGTTAATTTTCGGATTTTTCACTCTCATCCTGACCTTGTTGCCTTGCTCAGAGCATAACTAGAGCTACATATATCATATTTTGGTGATCTTGCTGTCCCTAGAAAATTAAGGAAGAGGCCTACAATTCAGGTTTCACAAAAATTGTCAAATTAGACCGAAATCAAGGCTACATTGGGTCCCGTGTTCTTTGGCGTGGATCAGTGCACTGTCCATGATGTTCCTTCACTTAAATGGGCCTAACTTACTCATCTTAAGCCCAATTAAGGCATATGATACCTTGTTGGAAAGCATATTCATAGGCCCTTAATTAGGTCTAGGTTTAGGTCAGGATTAATAAGCGTAAATAGCAGTTTACAGCCGCACAAGCCAGAGAGACGGAAATTAGACAACTTTTACAATCATTGTTTTTGCTTTTACGTTATTGGGCTTAATCGCTAAACATTGTTAATTTTCGGATTTTTCACTCATCCTGACCTTGTTGGATTGCGCAGAGCATAACTAGAGCTATAGATATCGGATTTTGGTGATCTTGTTGTCCCTAGAAAGATAATGAAGAGACCTACAATTTCAGGTTTCACAAGAATTGTCAAATTAAGCCAAAATCAAGGCTAAATTGCGTCCCGAGTTCTCTGGCACGGATCAGTGTGCAATCCATCATGTTCCTTCACTAAAATGGGCCTAACTTACTCATCTTAAGCCCAATTATGGCATAAGATACCTTGTTGGAAAGCTTATTCAGAGGCCCTTAATTTGGTCTAGGTTCAGGTCAGGATTAATAAGCGTAAATAATAGGTTACAGCCGCACAAGTCAGAGAGAGACGGAAATTAGACAACTTTTACAATCAATGTTTTAGCTTTTACATTATTGGGCTTAATTGGGCTTAATAGCTAAACATTGTTAATTTTCGGATTTTTCACTCATCCTGACCATGTTGCCTTGCGCAGAGCATAACTAGAGCTACAAATATCGGATTTTGGGGATCTTGCAGTCCCTAGAAACATTAGGAAGAGTCCTACAATTTCAGGTGTCACAAGAATTATAAAATTAGGCCAAAATCAAGGCTAAATTGGGTCCCGAGTTCTCCGCGTGGATCGTGTGCGAAATCCATGATGTTCCTTCACTTAAATCGGCCTAACTTACTCATCTTAAGCCCAATTAAGGCTTATGATACCTTGTTGGAAAGCTTATTCAGATGCCCTTAATTTTGTCTACGGTTAGGACAGGATTAATAAGCATAAATAGCAGTTTACAGTCGCACAAGCCAGAGGGAGACAGAAATTAGACAACTTTTACAATCATTGTTTTTGCTTTTACATTATTGGGCTTAATTGATAAACATTGTTAATTTTCGGATTTTTCACTCATCCTGACCTTGTTGCCTTGCGCAGAGCATAACTACAGCTACAGATATCGGATTTTGGTGATCTTCCTGTCCCTAGAAAGAAAAGGAAGAGACCTACAATTTCAAGTTTCACAAGAATTGTCAAATTAGGCCAAAATCAAGGCTAAATTGGGTCCCGAGTTCTACAGTGAGCGGATCGATGCTGTCCATGATGTTCCTTCACTTAAATGGGCCTAACTTACTCATCTTAAGCCCAATAAAGGCATATGATACCTTATTGGAAAGCTTATTCAAAGGACTTAATTTGGTCTAGGGTTAGGTCATGATTAATAAGCATAAATAGCAGTTTATAGCCGCACATGCCAAAGAGAGACGGAAATTAGAAAACTTTCACAATCAATGTTTTTACTTTTACATTATTGGGCTTAATTGGTGCTAAACATTGTAAATTTTCGGATTTTTTACTCATCCCGACCTTGTTGCCTTGCGCAAAGCATAACTAGAGCTACAAATATCGGATTTTGGTGATCTTGCTCCTAGAAAGATAAGAAAGAGACCTACAATTTCGGGTTTCACAAGAATTGTCAAATTAGGCAAAATTTCAAGGCTAAATTGTGTCCCGAGTTCCCCCGTGCGGATCGGTGCAATCCATGATGTTCCTTCACTTAAATGGGCGTAACTTACTCATCTTAAGCACATTTAAGGCATATGATACCTTGTTGGAAAGCTTATTTAGAGGCCCATAATTTGGTCTAGGGTTAGGTTGGGATTAATAAGCATAAATAGCAGTTTACCGCACAAGCCTAGAGAGAGAAAATTAGACAGCTTTTACAATCAATGTTTTTGCTTTTTACACTATTGGGCTTAATTGCTAAACATTATTAATTTTCGGATATTTCACTCATCTTGACCTTGTTGCCTTAGTAGAGCATAACTAAAATTCTGATCTCGGATTTTGGTGATCTTGTCCCTAGAAAGAAAAGGGAAGAGACCTACAATTTCAAGTTTCACAAGAATTGTCAAATTAGGCCAAAATCAAGGCTAAATTGGGTCCCGAGTTCTCTCGTGCAAAGGCTGTCCATGATGTTCCTTCACTTAAATGGGCCTAACTTACTCATCTTAAACCCAATAAAGGCATATGATCCTTATTGGAAAGCTTATTCAGAGGCCCTTAATTTAGTCTAGGTTTGGGTCAGGATTAATAAGCATAAATACCAGTTTACACCCTACATGCCGAGAGAGACGGAAATTAGACAACTTTCCACGAGAAGTGATCAATGTTTTTGCTTTTACATTAATTGGGCTTTGTTGAAGCAATTGCTGAACATTGAATTTTCTGATTTTTCTCTCTTTCGACCTTGTTATATTGCCTGAGCATAACTAGAGCTATATCGGATTTTGGTAATCTTCTTTGTCCTAGAGAAGATAAAGAAGAGACTACGATTCGGGTTTCTGAAGAATTGTCAAATTAG
>JAUPTC010000017.1:1674826-1713011 GCA_030762895.1 Sophora flavescens
AAGCTTGACATGAAAGATAAAAAGCTTGAAGAGTCTATTATCCATTGAAGCTTGAATGGAAAGACGAAGCTTGTGGAGGCCGGTTATCCACTCAAGCTTGAACAAGAAAGGTAAAAGCTTGCGGGAGTTGGTTATCCACTGAAGCTTGAACAAAAAGGTAAAAAGCTTGCAGAGTTGGGTATCCGCCGAAGCTTTAAAATAAAAAGTAAAATGCTTCATGAGTCGGGTATCCGCTGGCTTGATAAGAAAAAGAGATTACACGGTCCGGTACCCAATGATGCTTGAAAACAAAAAGGAGCTTTACGGGGTTTTGTACCGACTTGATAACAAAACGATCTTTCGGGGGTGTGGTACCCACCGGCTTGAAAAAAAAAGAGCTTACGAGGTATGGTACCAGGCGATGCTTGACAAAACAGAAAGGAGCTTATGGGGTTTGGTACCCGCCGCAGCTTGAAAGGAAAGACAGAAAGCTTGTCGAGTCGATTATCCACCGGCTTGAACAAGAAAGATAAAAAAGCTATGAGTCGGTATCCGTCGAAGCTTTAAAATAAAAGTAAAATGCTTGCGGAGTCGGGTATCTGCTGAAGCTTGATAAGAAAAAGAGCTTACGGGGTCCGGTACCCGCTGAAGTTTGAAAACAAAAGGAGCTTACGGGGTTTGGTACCCGTCGCAGCTTGAAAACAAAACGAGCTTTCGGGGTGTGGTATCCACCGAAGCTTGAAAACAAAAAGAGCTTACGGGGTTTGGTACCCGCTGAAACTTAACAAAACAAATGAGAGCTTACGGGGTATGGTACCAACCGAAGCTTGAAAAGAAAGATAAAAAGCTTGTGAGGCCCTGTGCCTACTGAAGCTAACAAAGGCAAAGCTTATGGGCCCTGTGCCCGTTAAAGCTGAACAAAACAAAATAAAACTTAAGAGGCCCTATGCCTGCTAAAGCTAACAAGACATGACTTTTGGGGCCCTGTGCCCACGAAAGCCGAACAAATGCAAGCAAATATGTTGACTTTGTTGATGCATGAAATGATGAGACAATGCATGCTACGAGATGATTTTTTTATTGATTGGTGAAAATCCTGAATTTTTTTTTATGCATGATGCATGAGATGCTTTTGATGAGTGATACAGACCTAGATTAGTTTTTTTTTAAATGCATGATGCATGAGATGCTTTTTTATCAATGATGAAAAAACTATGATTTTTTTTTTATTTTTCTTTTTTGTAAACACCTCTTTGATCCTTGACTCCTTAGATTTTTTATTGCAGCCGAGGTTGAGGATGAGCTGGAGCGAGACTCCTTGATTTCGATCATCACTTATTTGTTGAACTGATGTTTTACTTCTTGCCTGAGATATGCTTCTTTGTGATGATTATCCCAATTGGATGAGATTGCCTGATCAATCTTTCAAGTATGTGACTTGCCCCAACCTTCATGTATTGGGAGTTTTTCATAGCTTGTCCTCTTAAACTGCCCCCCCGTTTATCGGTTTGAGGAGACTTCTTGTACTTTGATTGTATTTCACCCCTAATTTTTGCGTAGGTCGCTCTTTCCTAAGTTTTCAACCTACCGTGTCACTCTAACTTTTGCCCGCACCGCCTTTTCAGGGTTTTCAGTCTAGCGGGCCTTTTGTTTGCTTTTTTATTTTCTTTTTCTTTTTGATTTTTCTTTTTTTTTCATTTTTGGGATGTGGACAATTTTGGCACCCTTATTTGTGAAGATTAAAGCTTCTTGCTTGATTTCCAACTGAGATGCCACTTTCCCCTTGTATTAAGAATTCTTCCGGCCGAGTTATTCATCAAAGATTTACCATTAGATGGTTAAATTGTATTGTTGAAATAATGTTTACCTTACCTAAAGCATCATGTAACAAACTTGCATGGATTCAAAAGTATGACAAGAAGGGACAATATGGCTTCGAACAACTTCTCGATTTGTGTTGGAAGTTCGACAACTCAAATGGTATTCAAGAGAACAGAAATGAAGCAAGATGCACAAGAGGTGATATGAAGATCAGAAGGGTGTTGCCCCACTTTGGATTTATTTTATCATGGCGATTGACTCGACATATGTTGCTTGGGAACAAATTTGCCTCGGAACAATTCCCTTGAGAATTGAGTAGCCCTAGTGTAGGGTTCCCATAATGAAGCTGCCCCATGTAGGGGCACTTGATGAGGAAAAATTGAGAATAGTGTTGCCCCAGTGTAGGGTATCCAATAGTGGAAATGCTCTTGGATAAGGCCCTTGAAAGCACAGCTTTGCCCCATGTAGATCTTGCTCTAACTTTGGTTAGAAAGCCCTTGAGGGATTTCAGTCTAGCGAGCTTTCCCTTTCTTTTTTTTATTTTCATTCTTTTCTCTCTTTTTTTTTTTTTGATTTTTTAGAGGAGCAATTAGTTAAAATCTCAGAAGAGGACAAACTTTTTTGTCTAAAAAATAAAGTTGATGAAAAAGTAGCGATCATTCATTGATCAGAATGGACTTTTTGAAGCTTGTAACGTGGCCAATGGTAGAGGGTCATGAAAGGAAGGATATAAGGCTCAAACAAATGTGTTAAGGTTGAATAGGACCAAGGATCCATGATCTTTTTCGATTTCCAAGAACATTTGTTTTCCTCTAACTTTCCCACTTTTTTTCTTCCTCTTTTTTTTTCATGAGGTTTTTCATCCTTTTTCTTTCTCCATCTTTATTTCTTCTTCTTCTTTTTTCTTCTCTTTTCTTTTCTATTTTTTTTCACTTTCTCACTTTATGCTTCATCACCATTGCTTTCATACTCATCCCTTATTTAGGGGTGATCCTTGTCCAAGGTTCTTTGAAGAAAAGTTTCAAGCTCAAAAGGGGTAACAAGCGATAATGGTGGGATAGAGAAAGACGGTCAATCTTCATTTCAAATCATGATTGCTTATTTTTTTTTCAAAACTTTATTTTAGAGACAAAGATGGTACTTAACAAGTTTTTATTTATATGCTCCTCTTTTATTTTCTTTTTCTTTTTCTTATCATTTTTTTTTTGTTTTTTGAAAAGGCGTGGGCACAGGTGGGCTGATCAATGCCCCACAAAGAACTTCTAATAACGTGAGCTTAATGAACAAAACCAAGGATGATACTTGGCTTGGGGAAGAAAAAGAGAAGCTGAGATATGAGAATGACGAGAGAAAAATTATGATGTGGAAGAAGATGTAAAGAATGGATGAGACAATGTATGGATGCAAATCCATTACATTAATGCTTCAAGAAAGTGAACATGGTTCAAGTATTACATCATAAAATACAATGTAACCACCATTTCATGGTAAACCACTAATGGACCAATCTAGCCTGGGTTGCTTAGAAGTTCCCAAGACGGGGATCGTAAAGTGTTTACACTTCTCACAACCACTAGAATGCGAATCTCTGGTGATGTCATTGTAGCTTTCTTCTTGAAGTCTCAGTAGTCCACTACAAAATAACCTTTTCAAAGAGGTCTCAAAATTGGCATGCCCCACTTGACTTCTGAGAAATGACTATGAAAGCGTGCTCCTCAACTTCATTGGCATCCGAACCAACATGATAAGGTACAAGGTTGTGATCCGCATTTTCAGACCACGCGAGCAATTCTTGTTTCCAGCATCACTTCATGATCCATGGTTTAATTGGCATTCTTTGAAAGCGCAATGGTTCTATTTTCTCCAAGGAGCACAATGCATGGAATGAATTTTTTATTTTTTAATAAACTTTCAACTTAAACAGAAATGAGTATATGAAATGCATGAAAAAGGTTTTTTTTTTTTTACCCAAAAGGTATTAATGCATGAGATGTATGAAACAGAATTATTTATATTGACTCAAAATTTTTAATTCATGTGGTGCATGAAGGCACTTTTTTTTTCTCACAAAAATGATAATGCATGAGATAAGCTTCTTATTTTTTAGATGAATCATGTTTTTTTTAAAATGCATGAGATCGATAAATTTTTATATTTTGACCCAAAGAGGTATTGATGCATGAAATGTATGAATGTTTAATTTTTTGGTTCGAAAAGTTTTTAGTGATGCATGCATGAAATGAAGGAGATGCATGGCTTCTTATTTTTCCTTTTTTTCTTTTTATGAATGCTTGAGATAAATGATTTTTTTTGTAATGAATGCATGAGAGGAATGCATGAAAATGGTTTTTTTTATGAACCCAACAAAATATTTAATGCATAAGATACAAAATATACAAATAATATGAATGAGTTACAGAAATATGATTTACACAAGTCCCTTTTTTACTATTTATGGAAATGCATGAGATACAAAATATGAAAATGGATTTTTTTGTTACAAGCAAAAGGACTTGCAAAAATCATTTTTTCTTCCACAAAAACTGAGAAATGTAAATTTTCTCTTTGCCAAAAAAAACATGAACATGAGTGAAGAAAAAAATGCTCCCTTTGTGTCCAAAGATGGGTAAGACTAATGTTTGCACGCACCTAAGGTCATGACTCTAACTGATTGCTCACTAAGTTTGCTCTATGAGTGAATTATAGGACGGGTCTAGAATCCTAAAAATCACGGCCCCCAGATTGCCCTCATCTAAAAGATAAGGACCCGGATCCATGAACTTCACCACTGGGACAAATGAGTCACAATATGGCAGTCCACAGATGCACGTAAACAACTGAGGCGGGAGAATCGGTGACTACCGAGGATGCAAAAGCATCACAATAACACCACCGAAACCCCATCTAATCCTATGGCATTCCAAGACTCGGGTATAGAGCCCAAAGTATGTGAAGTATGTGATGGTGATGTGTGTCTCGGGAGCATACAAAATTGCACAAAACCTAATAAAATACAAACTACACCACACCACACTTGCAAAAGAACAAGAAACAACACAATTATTCTCTACCCTAGGGTTGCAAGAATATACAAAGACATTTATAAGAGCATATAAAACTATTTACAAAACAAATAAAACAAATAGAGGTAAAACAAATATTTTTAAGCAATTAAAAAAATTGCACAACCAACTATGATAGGTCTGACTCTCAAAAGTCCGCAGTGGGAGTCACCAAATTGTCGCGACCCATCCGTCCCCGGCGCCGCAAAAAGAGATAAAAAAGCAGGAGTCGCCACTAAAATTTTTATTGGGAAAATCTTAGAAAACCCAATTATTTAACGGTAAACTGGTCTAAAAAAAAGAGAGAGATGAGTCCGGGAGTCTGTTACGAGTAGGGAAGGTGTTAGCACCCCACATCGCCCGTTTAAAAAACGGCACCTCAAGTTAATTGTGCAAAAACATTTTAATAACCTTTTAAATATTTATTTTACCCCAAAAATTATTTACAAGAAAGAATTATTTTTAATTTTTAATATTTTAAATTTTTATTAATTTTTATATTTTTAAATTTATTGTTTATAAAAACTAAATGAGGTTGAACATGGCACATGAGTCCACAGGGTAACCTCAAATCTAAGGGACTGAACATGGCACCGTGTCCATAGAGCATCCCTAAAAATAGAAAAGTTTAGTTATTTTGATTAATTATTTTAACATAAAGAGAGACAAAAAAAGGAAAATTTAGTTTTGGCTTGACAAGATGATTTATCTTGCTCCTACGTATTCCCGGGTGCGATGGGAAACTCAAAGCCACGTAGTTCTTTTAGAAAAAAAGTTTGATTGGTTTATTGATTTTATATTTTGATAAAGATTTGATTTATTTATTTTATTTTAAAAAGATTTTATTTCAGAATAAATTCACTCTTACACAGAGTCTAAGATAGCGATGTTATACGATAAACCCTTACAATTCATAAGCCACTTGAGGATGAAAAATCATACATCAACGTCGTATATTGTTGCGTGAATTAAAATGAGATTTTTTTCCATCTTATAAATTTTAATAAAATCTTGTAAAAAGAGTAAATTGAAAACATTTTATTATTTTTTAACACAATGGAATTCACTTTTGCTCAGGGTTAAAGATAGCCAAACTATACGTTGAACCCTTATAATTCATACGACACATGAGGATGAAAATCATACATCAATGTCATAGATTGTTACATGAATTAAAAAAGAGGTTTCTATTTTATTTTATAAAATTTTGTTTTGAAAGAAATTCTTCTTTAAATTTTTGTACTAATTTTTTTTTAAAAAAAGAAAGAAAGAAATGAAAGAAATGATCTGACCCAAATGAAAAAGCCCAATGCTCTAATGAAATAAAAGTAACAAACCAAAATAAAAAATAAAAAAACAAGTTGGGCCACATATTTGCATCACAAACCCATCAGAGTCTAAAAATAACATAATAATTCAAAAAAAAAAAGAAATAGAAAGAGGAATAAGAAGGCAAGCAGTAGCCTCCCTCATTACTTACCAACGATGAAAAGGGGGCCAAGGAGAAAACTGGGGAGGCAGGGCCCGGTGGGAGGGCAGCAGAGGCGAGCAACGGCGGTTCGAGCAGCCGAACGCGGTGTGCGTTGTGGTAGTGGCAAGGGCAGATCCACCGCCGTAACGGCAAGGAAGGGAGGCAGCGAGGGCGGAGCGAACAGAGGGCGGTGAGGCGGCGATGCGACCAAAGAGCGTAAGGCCACGAACGGCGGTGGTGGTGGCGGCTCGTGGGCGTAACTCACGGCGGAGGATCTGGAGATGGTGCTAGGAGAGTGGCTATGTTTGAGGTGTGGGGGTTGTTTGATGGTTGGAGGGTGATGTAAATGCGGGAGGGGAGCTTGAGGTGATCGTGAGATGTACGAGGTGGTTAGGGCGTGAGTCTGGGGGAGGGGGTGGGGGGGTCGGGGTGGGTGCAGGAGGCCACGCGAATCTGCGTGTGGATGGTGGACTCGTATGGTGGGAGAGAGAGGTTGGAGATCGTGGGGGGATCAGCGAGATTCATTTGATCTTTTTGATTTTTTTATTTTGATCATTTCGATTTGGGATGGAGTGGTGGTTGTTGTTCTGTAATGGTTATTGAGATTTATTTCCGATGAATATGGAGATATGGTGTTTGGCTATGGAAGAGTGGCTATGTTTGAGGTGTTGAAGATGGGTTTGTTTTGATGGTTGGAGGGTGATGTAAATGAAGAGGAAGGAGGAGCTTGAGTTGATAGAGAAGATGATATGAGATGGTTATGCAGTTGAATGGATGGTGATGAAGATGGAAGGATGAATGGAAATATGGGAGAAAGTATGGTGAACAATCCTGAGATTTTTTTAAGTGGCCCTCTCAATTTTTCGTTTCCCTCTTTCTATGCTCTATGTTGTTGTACGCCCAACCCCCCCCTCCCTTTTTCACTTTTGTTGTGTGAACTTATATTAGCATCAAGAGAGAAAATGACAAACATCTCAATTGGCCAACATGTGTCGAGAGGACAACACCTTTGTGGGTGTAGCTACAATGAGGCAAATCAGCTTTGTTCTTGGGATGGTTCAGGAAGCGGAGAAAGGAGGATTAGGCACCATTTTTGTGTAAAAAGGAGTCAAATCCAAAAGACCAAAGAAAGCACACTTGGTTCATACTTGAAAATGGACATTACCGTGGGAATAAAAAATATAGAAGACAACAAATTTTTTTTTTCATTTTTAATTATTATTTTAACATTCAGAAACTCTTTTTTTTTTTTTTTGGATTTGGACTATGGACTCAAACATGGGCTAAACAAATATTGGGCTCAAAGCATGAACAAAAGTGATTTTATTTTTATTTTAATTTTTATTTTCCTTTTCAAAATAATAATGAAATTGAGAAGATAATTCTAACAAAATTAGGTGTTCACATTACCTGTCCCTTGAAAGATCGGGAGAGACCTACAATTTCGGGTTTCACAAGAATTGTCAAATTATGCCAAAATCAAGGCTAAATTGGGTCCCGATTTTCTCGGCGCGGATCTCAAGCGCAGTCCATGATGTTCCTTCACATAAATGGGCCTAACTTACTCATCTTAAGCCCAATTAAGGCATATGATACCCTGTTGGAAAGCTTATTCTGAGGCCCTTAATTTGGTCTAGGGTTAGGTCGGGATTAATAAGCGTAAATAACAGTTTACAGCCGCACAAGCCAGAGAGAGACGGAAATTAGACAACTTTTACAATCAAGGTTTTTTGCTTTTACATTATTGGGCTTAATTGCTAAACATTGTTAATTTTCGCATTTTTACTCATCCTGACCTAGTTGCCTTGCGCAGAGCATAACCAGAGCTACAGATATCGGATTTTGGTGATCTTGTTGTCCGTAGAAAGATAAGGAAGAGACCTACAATTTCAGGTTTCACAAGAATTGTCAAATTAGGCCAAAATAAAGGCTAAATTGGGTCAAGAGTTCTCTGGCGCGGATCAGTGCGTAGTCCATGATGTTCCTTCACTTAAATGGGCATAACTTACACATCTTAAGCCCAATTAAGGCATATGATACCTTGTTGGAAAGCTTTTTTAGAGGCCCTTAATTTCGTATAGGATTCGGCAGGATTAATAAGCATAAATAGCAGTTTACCACCATACAAGCCAGAGAGAGACAGAAATTAGACAACTTTTACAATCAATGTTTTTGCTTTTACATTATTGGGCTTAATTGCTTAACATTGTTAATTTTCGGATTTTTCACTCATCCTGACCTTGTTGCCTTGTGCAGAGCATAACTTGAGCTACAGATATCGGATTTTGGTGATCTTGCTGTCCCAAGAAAGATAAGAAAGAGACCTACAATTTCAGGTTTCACAAGAATTGTCAAATTCGGCAAAATTCAAGGCTAAATTGGATCCCGAGTTCTCCCGGCGGATCAGTGTGCAGTCCATGATGTTCCTTCATTTAAATGGGCGTAACTTACTCATCTTAAGCCCAATTAAGGCAAATAATACCTTGTTGGAAATCTTATTCAGAGGCCCATAATTTAGTATATGGTTAGGTCGGGATTAATAAGCGTAACTAACAGTTTACAGCCGCACAAGCCAGAGAGAGACGAAAATTAGACAACTTTTACAATCAATGTTTTTGCTTTTACATTATTGGGCTTAATTGGGCTTAATTGCTAAACATTGTTAATTTTCGGATTTTTCACTCATCCTGACCTTGTTGCCTTGCACAGAGCATAACTTGAGCTACAGATATCGGATTTTGGTGATCTTGCTTTCCCTAGAAAGATAAGGAAGAGACCTACAATTTCAGGTCTCGCAAGAATTGTCAAATTAGGCAAAAATCAAGGCTAAATTGGGTCCCGAGTTCTCTGGCGCTGATCAGTGCGCAGTCCATGATGTTCCATCACTTAAATGGGCCTAACTTACTCATCTTAAGCCCAATTAAGGCATATGATACCTTGTTGGAAAGCTTATTAAGAGACACTTAATTTGGTCTAGGGTTAAGTCTGGATTAATAAGCATAAATAGCAGTTTACTGCCGCACAAGCCAGAGAGAGACGGAAATTAGACAACTTTTACAATCTTTGTTTTTTATTTTACATTATTGGGCTTAATTGCTAAACATTGTTAATTTTCGGATTTTTCACTCATCCTGACCTTGTTGCCTTGCGTAGAGCATAACTAGAGCTACAGATATCAGATTTTGATGATATTGCTGTCCCTAGAAAGATAAGGAAGATGCTTACAATTTCAGGTTGCGCAAGAATTGTCAAATTTGGCCAAAATCAAGGCTAAATTGGGTCCCGTGTTCTCTGGTGCGGATCAGTACGCAGTCCAAGATGTTCCTTCACTTAAATGGGCCTAACTTACCCATCTTAAGCCCAATTAAGGCATATGATACCTTGTTGGAAAGCATATTCATAGGCCCTTAATTTGGTCTAGGTTTAGGTCAGGAGTAACAAGCATAAATAGCAGTTTACTGCCGCACAAGCCAGAGAGAGACGGAAATTAGACAACTTTTACAATCTTTGTTTTTGATTATACATTATTGGGCTTAATTGATAAACATTGTTAATTTTCGGATTTTTCACTCATCCTGACCTTGTTGCCTTGCACAGAGCATAAATAGAGCTACCGATATCGAATTTTGGTGATCTTGCTGTCCGTAGAAAGATAAGGACTCTACCTACAATTTCAGGTTTCACAAGAATTGTCAAATTAGGCCAAAATCAAGGCTAAATTGGGTCCCGAGTTCTCTGGCGCTGATCAGTGCACAGTCCATGATGTTCCTTCACTTAAATGGGCCTAACTTACTCATCTTAAGCCCAATTAAGGCATATGATACCTTGTTGGAAAGCTTATTCAGAGGCCCTTAATTTGGTCTAGGGTTATAACAGGATTAATAAGCATAAATAGCAGTTTACAGCCGTACAAGCCAGAGAGAGACGGACATTAGATAACTTTTACAATCTTTGTTTTTTCTTTTACATTATTGGGCTTAATTTCTAAACATTGTTAATTTTCGGATTTTTCACTCATCCAGGCCTTGTTGCCTTGAGCAGAGCATAACTAGAGCTACAGATATCGGATTTTGGTTATCTTGCTGTCCCTAGAAAGATAAGGAAGAGACCTATAATTTCAGGTTACACAAGATTTGTCAAATTAGGCCAAAATCAAGGCTATATTGGGTCCCGTGTTCTCTGGCACGGATCAGTGCGCAGTCCATCATATTCCTTCACTTAAATGGGCCTAACTTACTAATCTTAAGCCCAATTAAGGCATATGATATCTTGTTGGAAAGCTTATTCAGAGGCCCTTAATTTGGTCTAGGTTTAGGTCATGATTAATAAGCTTAAATAGCAATTTACAGCCGCACAAGCCAGAGAGAGTCGAAAATTAGACAACTTTTACAATCATTGTTTTTACTTTTACATTATTGGGCTTAAGTGCTAAACATTGTTAATTTTCGGATTTTTCACTCATCCTGACCTTGTTGCCTTGCGCAGAGCATAACTAGAGCTACAGATATCGGATTTTAATGATCTTGCTGTCCCAAGAAAGATAAGGAAGAGACCTACAATTTCAGGTGTCACAAAAATTGTCAAATTAGGCCAAAATCAAGGCTAAATTGGGACCCAAGTTCTCTGGTACAGATCAGTGCGCAATCCATGATGTTCCTTCACTGAAATGGACCTAACTTACTCATCTTAAGCCCAATTAAGGCAAATGATACCTTGTTGGAAATCTTATTCAGAGGCCCTTAATTTGTTCTATGGTTAGGTCAGGATTAATAAGCGTAACTAACAGTTTACAGCCGCACAAGCCAGAGAGAGACGAAAATTAGACAACTTTTACAATCATTGTTTTTGCTTTTACATTATTGGGCTTAATTGGGCTTAACTGCTAAACATTGTTAATTTTCGGATTTTTCACTCATCCTGACCTTGTTGCCTTGCACAGAGCATAACTTGAGCTACAGATATCGGATTTTGGTGATCTTGCTTTCCCTAGAAAGATAAGGAAGAGACATACAATTTCAGGTTTTGAAAGAATTGTCAAATTAGGCAAAAATCAAGGCTAAATTGGGTCCCGAGTTCTCTGGCGCTGATCAGTGCGCAGTCCATGATGTTCCTTCACTTAAATGGGCCTAACTTACTCATCTTAAGCCCAATTAAGGCATATGATACCTTGTTGGAAAGCTTTTTCAGAGGCCCTTAATTTCGTATAGGATTCGGCAGGATTAATAAGCATAAATAGCAGTTTACCGCCATACAAGCCAGAGAGAGACAGAAATTAGACAACTTTTACAATCAATGTTTTTGCTTTTACATTATTGGGCTTAATTGCTTAACATTGTTAATTTTCGGATTTTTAACTCATCCTGACCTTGTTGCCTTGTGCAGAGCATAACTTGAGCTACAGATATCGGATTTTGGTGATCTTGCTGTCCCAAGAAAGATAAGAAAGAGACCTACAATTTCAGGTTTCACAAGAATTGTCAAATTAGGCAAAATTCAAGGCTAAATTGGATCCCGAGTTCCCTGGCGCGGATCAGTGTGCAGTCCATGATGTTCCTTCACTTAAATGGGCGTAACTTACTCATCTTAAGCCCAATTAAGGCAAATGATACCTTGTTGGAAATCTTATTCAGAGGCCCATAATTTGGTCTATGGTTAGGTCGGGATTAATAAGCGTAACTAACAGTTTACAGCCGCACAAGCCAGAGAGAGACGAAAATTAGACAACTTTTACAATCAATGTTTTTGCTTTTACATTATTGGGCTTAATTGGGCTTAATTGCTAAACATTGTTAATTTTCTGATTTTTCACTCATCCTGACCTTGTTGCCTTGCACAGAGCATAACTAGAGCTACAGATATCGGATTTTGGTGATCTTGCTGTCCCTAGAAAGATAAGGAAGAGACCTACAATTTCAGGTCTCGCAAGAATTGTCAAATTAGGCAAAAATCAAGGCTAAATTGGGTCCTGAGTTCTCTGGCGCTGATCAGTGCGCAGTCAATGATGTTCCATCACTTAAATGGGCCTAACTTACTCATCTTAAGCCCAATTAAGGCATATGATACCTTGTTGGAAAGCTTATTAAGAGGCACTTAATTTGGTCTAGGGTTAAGTCTGGATTAATAAGCATAAATAGCAGTTTACTGCCGCACAAGCCAGAGAGAGACGGAAATTAGACAACTTTTACAATCTTTGTTTTTTATTTTACATTATTGGGCTTAATTGCTAAACATTGTTAATTTTCGGATTTTTCACTCATCCTGACCTTGTTGCCTTGCGTAGAGCATAACTAGAGCTACAGATATCAGATTTTGATGATATTGCTGTCCCTAGAAAGATAAGGAAGATGCCTACAATTTCAGGTTGCGCAAGAATTGTCAAATTTGGCCAAAATCAAGGCTAAATTGGGTCCCGTGTTCTCTGGTGCGGATCAGTACGCAGTCCAAGATGTTCCTTCACTTAAATGGGCCTAACTTACCCATCTTAAGCCCAATTAAGGCATATGATACCTTGTTGGAAAGCATATTCATAGGCCCTTAATTTGGTCTAGGTTTAGGTCAGGAGTAACAAGCATAAATAGCAGTTTACTGCCGCACAAGCCAGAGAGAGACGGAAATTAGACAACTTTTACAATCTTTGTTTTTCATTATACATTATTGGGCTTAATTGATAAACATTGTTAATTTTCGGATTTTTCACTCATCCTGACCTTGTTGCCATGCACAGAGCATAAATAGAGCTACCGATATCGAATTTTGGTGATCTTGCTGTCCGTAGAAAGATAAGGACTCTACCTACAATTTCAGGTTTCACAAGAATTGTCAAATTAGGCCAAAATCAAGGCTAAATTGGGTCCCGAGTTCTCTGGCGCTGATCAGTGCACAGTCCATGATGTTCCTTCACTTAAATGGGCCTAACTTACTCATCTTAAGCCCAATTAAGGCATATGATACCTTGTTGGAAAGCTCATTCAGAGGCCCTTAATTTGGTCTAGGGTTAGGTCAGGATTAATCAGCATAAATAGCAGTTTACAGCCGCACAAGCCAGAAAGAGATGGAAATTAGACAACTTTTACAATCAATGTTTTTGATTTTACATTATTGGGCTTAATTGCTAAACATTGTTAATTTTCGGATTTTTCACTCATCCTGACCTTGTTGCCTTGCTCAGAGCATAACTAGAGCTACATATATCATATTTTGGTGATCTTGCTGTCCCTAGAAAATTAAGGAAGAGGCCTACAATTCAGGTTTCACAAGAATTGTCAAATTAGGCCAAAATCATGGCTTAATTGGGTCCCGTGTTCTTTGGCGCGGATCAGTGCACAGTCCATGATGTTCCTTCACTTAAATGGGCCTAACTTACTCATCTTAAGCCCAATTAAGGCATTGATACCTTGTTGGAAAGCATATTCATAGGCCCTTAATTTGGTCTAGGTTTAGGACAGGATTAATAAGCGTAAATAGCAGTTTCCAGTCGCACAAGCCAGAGAGAGGCGGAAATTAGACAACTTTTACAATCATTGTTTTTGCTTTTACGTTATTGGGCTTAATCGCTAAACATTGTTAATTTTCGGATTTTTCACTCATCCTGACCTTGTTGGATTGCGCAGAGCATAACTAGAGCTACAGATATCGGATTTTGGTGATCTTGTTGTCCCTAGAAAGATAATGAAGAGACCTACAATTTCAGGTTTCACAAGAATTGTCAAATTAAGCCAAAATCAAGGCTAAATTGCGTCCCGAGTTCTCTGGCACGGATCAGTGTGCAATCCATCATGTTCCTTCACTAAAATGGGCCTAACTTACTCATCTTAAGCCCAATTATGGCATAAGATACCTTGTTGGAAAGCTTATTCAGAGGCCCTTAATTTGGTCTAGGTTTAGGTCAGGATTAATAAGCGTAAATAATAGGTTACAGCCGCACAAGTCAGAGAGAGACGGAAATTAGACAACTTTTACAATCAATGTTTTAGCTTTTACATTATTGGGCTTAATTGGGCTTAATAGCTAAACATTGTTAATTTTCGGATTTTTCACTCATCCTGACCATGTTGCCTTGCGCAGAGCATAACTAGAGCTACAAATATCGGATTTTGGGGATCTTGCAGTCCCTAGAAACATTAGGAAGAGTCCTACAATTTCAGGTGTCACAAGAATTATAAAATTAGGCCAAAATCAAGGCTAAATTGGGTCCCGAGTTCTCCGGCGTGGATCAGTGCGCAGTCCATGATGTTCCTTCACTTAAATCGGCCTAACTTACTCATCTTAAGCCCAATTAAGGCTTATGATACCTTGTTGGAAAGCTTATTCAGATGCCCTTAATTTTGTCTACGGTTAATACAGGATTAATAAGCATAAATAGCAGTTTACAGTCGCACAAGCCAGAGGGAGACAGAAATTAGACAACTTTTACAATCATTGTTTTTGCTTTTACATTATTGGGCTTAATTGATAAACATTGTTAATTTTCGGATTTTTCACTCATCCTGACCTTGTTGCCTTGCGCAGAGCATAACTACAGCTACAGATATCGGATTTTGGTGATCTTCCTGTCCCTAGAAAGAAAAGGAAGAGACCTACAATTTCAAGTTTCACAAGAATTGTCAAATTAGGCCAAAATCAAGGCTAAATTGGGTCCCGAGTTCTCTGGTGCGGATCAGTACGCGGTCCATGATGTTCCTTCACTTAAATGGGCCTAACTTACTCATCTTAAGCCCAATAAAGGCATATGATACCTTATTGGAAAGCTTATTCAAAGGACTTAATTTGGTCTAGGGTTAGGTCATGATTAATAAGCATAAATAGCAGTTTATAGCCGCACATGCCAAAGAGAGACGGAAATTAGAAAACTTTCACAATCAATGTTTTTACTTTTACATTATTGGGCTTAATTGGGCTTAATTGCTAAACATTGTAAATTTTCGGATTTTTTACTCATCCTGACCTTGTTGCCCTGCGCAAAGCATAACTAGAGCTACAAATATCAGATTTTGGTGATCTTGCTGTCCCTAGAAAGATAAGAAAGAGACCTACAATTTCAGGTTTCACAAGAATTGTCAAATTAGGCAAAATTCAAGGCTAAATTGTGTCCCGAGTTCCCCGGTGCGGATCAGTGTGCAGTCCATGATGTTCCTTCACTTAAATGGGCGTAACTTACTCATCTTAAGCACATTTAAGGCATATGATACCTTGTTGGAAAGCTTATTCAGAGGCCCATAATTTGGTCTAGGGTTAGGTTGGGATTAATAAGCATAAATAGCAGTTTACAGCCGCACAAGCCAGAGAGAGACGAAAATTAGACAACTTTTACAATCAATGTTTTTGCTTTTACACTATTGGGCTTAATTGCTAAACATTGTTAATTTTCAGATATTTCACTCATCCTGACCTTGTTGCCTTCCGTAGAGCATAACTAAAGTTACAGATATCGGATTTTGGTGATCTTGTTGTCCCGAGAAAGAAAAGGAAGAGACCTACAATTTCAAGTTTCACAAGAATTGTCAAATTAGGCCAAAATCAAGGCTAAATTGGGTCCCGAGTTCTCTGGTACGGATCAGTACGCGGTCCATGATGTTCCTTCACTTAAATGGGCCTAACTTACTCATCTTAAACCCAATAAAGGCATATGATACCTTATTGGAAAGCTTATTCAGAGGCCCTTAATTTAGTCTAGGGTTAGATCAGGATTAATAAGCATAAATACCAGTTTACACCCGCACATGCCAGAGAGAGACGGAAATTAGACAACTTTCACAATCAATGTTTTTGCTTTTACATTATTGGGCTTCATTGGGCTTAATTGCTAAACATTGTTAATTTTCTGATTTTTCACTCTTCCTGACCTTGTTGCCTTGCACAGAGCATAACTAGAGCTACAGATATCGGATTTTGGTAATCTTGCTGTCCCTAGAAAGATAAGAAAGAGACCTACAATTTCAGGTTTCACAAGAATTGTCAAATTAGGCGAAATTCAAAGCTAAATTGTTTCATGAGTTCCCTAGCACGGATAAATGTACAGTCCATGATGTTCCTTCACTTAAATGGGCGTAACTTACTCATCTTAAGCCCAATTAAGACATATGATACCTTGTTGGTAAGCTTATTCAGAGGCCCATATTTTGGTCTAGGGTTAGTTCGTGATTAATAAACGTAAATAGCAGTGTACTGCCGCACAAGCCAGAGGGAGACAGAAATTAGACAACTTTTACAATCATTGTTTTTGCTTTTACATTATTGGGCTTAATTGCTAAACATTGTTAATTTTCGGATTTTTCACTCATCCTGACCTTGTTGCCTTCCGTAGAGCATAACTAAAGTTACAGATATCGGATTTTGGTGATCTTGTTGTCCCTAGAAAGAAAATGAAGAGACCTACAATTTCAAGTTTCACAAGAATTGTCAAATTAGGCCAAAATCAAGGCTAAATTGGGTCCCGAGTTCTCTGGTGCGGATCATTACGCGGTCCATGATGTTCCTTCACTTAAATGGGCCTAACTTACTCATCTTAAACCCAATAAAGGCATATGATACCTTATTGGAAAGCTTATTCAGAGGTCCTTAATTTAGTCTAGGGTTAGATCAGGATTAATAAGCATAAATACCAGTTTACAGCCGCACATGCCAGAGAGAGACGGAAATTAGACAACTTTCACAATCAATGTTTTTGCTTTTACATTATTGGGCTTCATTGGGCTTAATTGCTAAACATTGTTAATTTTCTGATTTTTCACTCTTCCTGACCTTGTTGCCTTGAACAGAGCATAACTAGAGCTACAGATATCGGATTTTGGTAATCTTGCTGTCCCTAGAAAGATAAGAAAGAGACCTACAATTTCAGGTTTCACAAGAATTGTCAAATTAGGCGAAATTCAAAGCTAAATTGTTTCATGAGTTCCCTAGCACGGATAAATGTACAGTCCATGATGTTCCTTCACTTAAATGGGCGTAACTTACTCATCTTAAGCCCAATTAAGACATATGATACCTTGTTGGTAAGCTTATTCAGAGGCCCATATTTTGGTCTAGGGTTAGTTCGTGATTAATAAACGTAAATAGCAGTGTACTGCCGCACAAGCCAGAGGGAGACAGAAATTAGACAACTTTTACAATCATTGTTTTTGCTTTTACATTATTGGGCTTAATTGCTAAACATTGTTAATTTTCGGATTTTTCACTCATCCTGACCTTGTTGCCTTGCGCAGAGCATAACTAGAGCTACAGATATCGGATTTTGGTGATCTTGCTGTCTCTAGAAAGATAAGGAATAGACCTACAATTTCAGGTTGCACAAGAATTGTCAAATTAGGCCAAAATCAAGGCTTAGTTGGGTCCCGAGTTCTGTAGCTCGGATCAATGCACAGTCCATGATGTTCCTTCACTTAAATGGGCCTAACATACTCATCTTAAGCCCAATTAAGGCATATGATACCTTGTTGGAAAGCTTATTCAGAGGAGCTTAATTTGGTCTAGGGTTAGGTCATGATTAATAAGCATAAATAGCAGTTTACAGGCGCACATACCAGAGAGAGACGGAAAGTAGAAAACTTTCACAATCAATGTTTTTGCTTTTACATTATTGGGCTTAATTGATAAACATTGTTAATTTTTGGATTTTTCACTCATCCTGACCTTGTTGCCTTGCGCAGAGCATAACTAGAGCTACAGATATCGGATTTTGGTGATCTTGATGTCTATAGAAAGATAAGGAAGAGATCTACAATTTCGGGTTTCACAAGAATTGTCAAATTAGGCCAAAATCAAGGCTTAGTTGGGTCCCGAGTTCTCTGGCGCGGATCAGTGCACAGTCCATGATGTTTCTTCACTTAAATAGGCCTAACTTACTCATCTTAAGCCCAATTAAGGCATATGATACCTTGTTGGAAAGCTTATTCAGAGGAGCTTAATTTGGTCTAGGGTTAGGTCATGATTAATAAGCATAAATAGCAGTTTACAGCCGCACATGCCAGAGAGAGATGGAAATTAGAAAACTTTCACAATCAATGTTTTAGCTTTTACATTATTGGGCTTAATTGGGCTTAATTGCTAAACATTGTTAATTTTTGGATTTTTTACTCATCCTGACCTTGTTGCCTTGCGTAAAGCATAACTAGAGCTCCAAATATCGGATTTTGGTGATCATGATGTCCCTAGAAAGAGACCTACAATTTCAGGTTTCACAAGAATTGTCAAATTAGGCAAAATTCAAGGCTAAATTGGGTCCCGAGTTCCCTGGTGCGGATCAGTGTGCAGTCCATGATGATCCTTCACTTAAATGGGCGTAACTTACTCATCTTAAGCCCAAATAAGGCTTATGATACCTTGTTGGAAAGCTTATTCAGAGGCCGTTAATTTGTTCTAGGGTTATGTCAGGATTAATAAGCATAAATAGCAGTTTTAAGCCGCACAATCCAGAGAGAGACGGAAATTAGACAACTTTTACAATCTTTGTTTTTGATTTTACATTATTGGGCTTAATTGGGCTTAATTGCTAAACATTGTTAATTTTCGGATTTTTCAGTCATCCTAACCTTGTTGCCTTGCGCAAAGCATAACTAGAGCTACAGATATCCGATTTTGGTGATCTTGCTGTCCCTAGAAAGATAAGGAAGAGACCTACAATTTCATGTTTCAAATGAATTGTCAAATTAGGCCAAAATCAAGGCTACATTGGGTCCCGAGTTCTCTGGCGCTGATAAGTACGCAGTCCATGATGTTCCTTCACTTAAATGGGCCTAACTTACTCATATTAAGCCCAATTAAGGCTTATGATGCCTTGTTGGAAAGCTTATTCAGAGGCCCTTAATTTGGTCTAGGGTTAGGTCAGGATTAATAAGCATAAATAGCAGTTTATAGCCGCACAAGCCAGAGAGAGACGAAAATTAGACAACTTTTACAATCTTTATTTTTTATTTTACATTATTGTGCTTAATTGGGCTTAATTGCTAAACATTGTTAATTTTTGGATTTTTCACCCATCCTGACATTGTTGCCTTGCGTAGAGCAAAACTAGAGCTACATATATCATATTTTGATGATCTTGCTGTCCCTAGAAAGTTAAGGAAAAGGCCTACAATTCAGGTTTCATAAGACTTGTCAAATTAGGCCAAAATCATGGCTAAATTAGGTCCCATGTTCTTTGGCGCGGATCAGTGCATAGTCCATGATGTTCCTTCACTTAAATGGGCCTAACATACACATCTTAAGCCCAATTAAGGCATATGATACCTTGTTGGAAAGCATATTCATAGGCCCTTATTTTGGTCAAGGTTTAGGTCAGGATTAATAAGCATAAATAGCAGTTTACGGCCGCACAAGCCAGAGAGAGACAGGAATTAGATAACTTTTACAATCATTTTGTTTGCTTTTACATTTTTGGGCTTAATTGGGCTTAATTGCTAAACATTGTTAATTTTCGGATTTTTCACTCATCCTGGCCTTGTTGCCTTGCGCAGAGCATAACTAGAGCTAAAGATATCGGATTATGGTTATCTTGCTGATGAGTGTGATTCCACATCATCTTTGTCTATCATTTTGCATGCATTTTCATGTAGTTTAGGCATATTTTTATAGATTTTAGGTTAATTTTCCTTTGGAACGGGTAAGGCGGTTTTCGTGTGTTGTTTTGCAGATATAAAGGGTAAATTGCTCAAGATCAACCATGATGAAGTTTGGATGAAGATGGAGCTTTAAAACTGAAGAAAATGAGCCAAACAGAGCCCATCACGGCCTAGCCGTGATGTCCATCACGGCCATGATCGAGCAAAACTGAAAAAGAAGAAAGGTCAAGTCGAGTTCATCACGGCACGGCCGTGATAGCCATCACGGCCGTGACCCAAAACCACCACAAGTCAGAAGCTGTCAGGGCCAGGCCATGATGGCCATCACGGCCGTGATGGCAATCACGGCCAGGCCGTGATGAGCATCACGGCCATCACAGACCAACCAATGAAGAATTTTCAAGGCAGAATCCGTCACGGCCAGGCCGTGATAGCCATCACGGCCGTGACGCGTATTACTTGGCTCGAAAGTAACAGAATTGGATCTAATTTGAGTTGGATTAGGACTCTAACTGCCCAATTCTATAAATAAGGGACCAGGCAGAGGCAGGAATGATCAGACCTTTGGGGCTACTACTCTAGGCATAGATTTAGGTTCTCTTTCTTCTTCTCCTTCTTCTCTTAGTTATTTTCATGTTATTTGTAATCATGCCTGTCATCTCCATGGCAAGGCGTGAGTAGTAGCATAGTTTCTAGGGATTAGGGCTCTGCCCAAGTTTGTTTATGATGTAAATTTGATGTAAACTCTTTGTTAATTACGATTTACTTTAGATCTGATTTCTAGTGTTTAATCAATCGTAAAATCGGCGACCGCTTATTTGCGTGACGTGAGACGTTCTAAGGAGGAACCTAGCGGTGAACTTAGGATTTCTAGAGTGATTCACATGTAAAGTTCGGCGCGCTTATCAGCGAGACGTAGATATTCTAAGGAGGAACCTAGCGGTGAACTTAGGTTATTTGCATGACTTAGACATTCTAGGGAGGAACCTAGCGGTGAACCTAGGTGTCGGATCTATAGAGTCAGACTTGGGACTGAAATCACGAGAGTTAGAAGCCGTCCCTCGAGGATCAACGAGTTGTCACGAAACGCAAAGGGTTCAATATGGGATCGACTACCACGAGAGTAGGGGTCGGGTCAATTGGGCACGGCTTTTGTAACCCGAGAGGGAGCTTAAGCTATCGAGAGGATAAACTCGCCTTCAAGGCAATTTCGCTAATTAACAAGGGTAATCAACTTCATAACGTAAACGATCTTGTGGTAACCTAAATCCCTAGGAACCCATTTAGATCTGAAAAATCAAAAAGATTTGTTTTCTGTTTTGTTTGATTCTGTTTTATCTCTTAAATTCAAATTCAAAAACCATTTCAAAAATATAAAAATCTTTTTAAACAGTCCAGATCTAATCGATTTGATAATTAGTTGCGATTCGAGAACACAGTCTCTGTGGGATCGATATCTTTTATTACTTGGCGACGATCCGGTACACTTGCCGGAATCGCACGTGCATTCGCACGCTATCAAGTTTTTGGCGCCGTTGCCGGGGACTGTGCCTTTTCGAATCTCAATTCAAATTTTGAATTGATTTTTCTGGACCTTTTCTTTTTGTTTGATTTTTATTTCTGAAATTTTAAAAAAAAATCAAAAATTAAAAAAAAAAATTTCTTTTCCTTCTATTGTATCCATCTCTCTGTGTGTTATATGCAAAGATCCCTAAGTCTTGGGAGCCTTAGTGAGATTGATCAGGAGATCGAGAGGACCTTCCACAGACGTAGAAGACTACTAAGAGAGGAAGAAAGGTCGATTCCCGTTCCACTCATGGCGAATCAACCGGATACAAAACCTTTGAAGGACTACGCAGCCCCAAATGCGAGAGGCTTGCGAACTGGGATTGCAAGGCCAGAGATTGAGGCGGAAAACTATACCATACCGCCCATGCTAATCAACATGATTAGGCAACATCAATTCGGAGGATTGCCTTCGGAGGACCCGACCGATCATATAGAAACATTCTTAGAGTTCACCGATGCAATCAGGATTAATGGAGCCTCAGTCGATGTTGTGCGTTTGAGATTGTTCCCCTCATCTCTCACTGGAAAGGCAAAGGCCTGGCTAAAGCAAATTCCCGCTAACACCTTGACTACTTGGGACCAACTGGAGCAGGCGTTCTTGGAGAAATTCTTCCCTCCATCCAAGACGGCCTACATAAGAACCCAGATCACCGGCTTCTTCCAGAAAGACGAAGAATCATTATCGGAAGCCTGGGATCGATACAAGGGACTGCTGGAGTCGTGCCCACATCACGGACTCGAGAGGTGGTTAATAGTGCACACCTTCTATAACGGATTGGACTACTCTTCGAAGGTGTCACTAGATTCTGCAGCCGGTGGAGCGTTTATGAATAGGCCTCTCACTGAGGCATTCAACATCATCGAGAATGTTGCCACCAACTACCACCAATGGGGATCCGAAAGAGGTAATAACCCGAACAAGATTTCGGGGGGTAAGTTTGAGGTAAATAGCACAGATCTTATTATGTCAAAGATAGACTCACTTAATAAACGTTTTGATCGGCTTGAAAGAGCTAATGTGAGTGCATTAGGTGCTACTAACCTTGTTTGTGAGATTTGTGGAATGCAGGGACATGACATGATGGGATGCCCACATGGATCCGGCGCTTCGGGTGAGCAAGTGAACTCTTGTAACAACTACTATGATACGAACCCGAAGCTGCCCAACTATGCTCCCCCAAATCCCTACAACCAAAGAAGGAACAACCCTTACCTCTCCTACGGCAACTACAACAACACGCTTAATCATGAGCTCCAATAAGGTAAATGTAATAAGAGATCAACACCGGGTACCCTCGGGTACAAAGATCTAAACTCGAGACTTTATTTGAAAGTTTTGTCGAAACTCAGACAAAACAGAATGAGGAGTTTAGACAACAAGGAAGGGCAGTGAGTGAGGCAATAAAGGATCTAGCATCTAAGGTAGACAACTTAGCAACTCATAACGAGATGCTAGAAACCCAGATTGCCCAACAAGCCAAAGACGTACTCGAGACCTAAGGGTGCATTCCCGGGGCAACCCGAAGCAAATCCCAATGAGCATTGCAATGTCATACACTTGAGGGATGATAAGCTTGGGGTGGGGGTAGCTGAAATGGACGTGGAACCGGAGGAGGACACGAACGAAAAAGAAGAGCCAGAACCAAAATATGTCCCTCCACCACCGTACCAACCCCCGATACCTTTCCCACAGAGGTTGGTCAGGAAAAAGCAAGTAGATGTAGAGACTAAAATGCCTACTAAACTGAAAGACCCAGGTAGTTTCTCCATCGCTTGCTCGATTGAACAAGTGCAAATTGACCAAGCCTTATGTGACCTAGGGGCTAGTGCGAGCTTGATGTCCCTCACTATCATGGAAAGGTTGGGAAGCAAAGAGTTGAGACCATTCAAATTCCCCTTACAAATTACGGATGGCTCAACTAGGACTCCTCTAGGCATACTAGAGAATCTTCCTGTAAAGGTAGGGAAAATTCTCATCCCTACCGACTTCCTGGTATTGGACATGAAAGGGAATTCTAAATTCCCCATCATTTTAGGAAGGCCATTCTTGGCAACCGCTGGAGCATTAATAGACATAAGGAATGGCAAACTCTCTCTAAATGTAGAGGAAGGTAGGGTAAATTTTCAGTTGATTAACTCTTGTAACAACCCTCCTTTTGAGAGCCATGTGTGCAGAATTGATGTAACGTCTCCAGCGGTAGAGAAAGAACTTAGCATGGAAGCAACCCCAAAGATATGCATAGTTGGAGATGCACCCAGTGGTGAAGTTGGAATTGCTGTCCATGCAAAAACAATACTTCCGCCGGGAGGAAGGAAGGCTAGGAAGCTCCGAGAGAAAAGAGCAAAGCGGAAGCGTTACTGGCCGTATGAGCAGAAACGGCTATTTGAAGGAGCTCCATGGAAAAGAAGTGTTCCTGTACTTCTACGCCCAGCCGACCCCGGTTGACTTGAGGAAGTATGGTCAAGCTTAAGACCAGAAATACGCGCGTCTTGGGAGGCAACCCAAGTTTTCTTTCCCTTTTTCCTTTTGTTTTTGATTTAACCTCGTGAATAATTTGAGAAGATCAAGAGGCAAAAATATCAATAATAGGTTTGTCTAGTGTTTTCAGGTTGAGAAAGAGAAGAAGAGCATAAAAAAATAAAGTCGAGAGGCCATCACGCCCGGCCGTGACAAGTGGTCACGGCCGTGATGAACTAAACAAGAGCACAGAAAGGATCACGGCCTAGCCGTGAAAACCATCACGGGCGTGATGAGTAGGATGCCAAGATCAGAGAGCATCACGGCCTAGCCGTGATGTAGATCACGGCCGTAACAGGGCAACTCCTGAGGATCAGAATTGATCACGGCCTGCCCGTGATAAGCCTCACGGCCGTGATAAAATTTCTACCCAAGTTTTGACTGGAATGTGAAGCCAACACCCGCTACCGACTCGGTAAGTTGTTCCATTTTTCTCCTCTCTCCTCCGACTTGATTATTTACATTGGAGACAATGTAAGTAATCAAGCTTGGGGTAGGGGTATTTATTTTTGCATTTGCATTGTTGCATTCATATTGCATTCACATAGGCATAGATTGGTATGATCACATTCTCTAGATTTCCCCTCACTTAGAACATGCATCCGATTGTGAGAACTTGGAGCCAAATGAATTGAGATAGTGAATTTTGAACCCAATTTTTCATTATTCTTGTGATATGGCTAAAAATGAAATTTCTTGAGATAGTCATTTGATAGTTGATAATTAGCATGTGGTTCATTAGACTTGTGTACCTCACTGATTTTTGAACTACTAAATGTAAGATTTTGAGCCAAAAGGGGTATTCACTAAATCTACCCCATTTCTTGTGCAAGAGTGATTTAATTCCTCATGGACTGTATTTTCTAGAACTTGACTTGAAACCATTTCAAAACTTAAAAATTTTTGAAAACATTTTTTGGAAATGATTGAGGCACTAGGTATTTTTCTGGCCTCCCGAGCTTTGAATGATAAATGCTACCCCTTAGTTGCCCAATTTTGAGCCTAAAGAAAAAAATACTTTTCTTGGTACCATGAATTAATTTGATAAATAATGCTTGGTATGGCACCTTTTAAAGTATTACAAAAAGGGCAAAATGGTAGTTGGAAAAAGAATGGGATGAAAATATTTCTCTTGAGCTAAATCTCCCCTTCTCCAAACAAATAAAAATGAAATGAACAGAAAAAAAATGGAGAAGGGGATGACAAAGAAAGTGAGAAATGAGAATAAAAAAAAAAGTAAAAAAAATATATAATAGAAGGAAGAAAGGTGGAAAAAGTAAATCAAAGCCCCCAAAAGGTATTTTAGAAGGTGTCATACTTTGTAATGTTTGATAATCTATCTAGCCTTCTTGAAAATTCCCTTTCTTTGATTTTCCCACCTAACAATAAATCCCATGGCCACATTACAACCAAAGGAAAAGACCTCTTGATTCTTAAGTGTTTTCATAAATAAAGTAGAGATTTGGTTAATGGTCAAGCCTATGGTACAATACTTTCCTTGAGGAAATGGAGTGAATTGTCAATAAACCCTAAAACACTTGAGTGAGGTGAGATGAGTGCCCAAATCAGTGAGGACATGAACTTGAAGAACCTAAGCTTCTAATTGGACTTGAACTTGATTATCTCTTGAGTGCTTATTAAAAATGCCTATTACTTGGATTAGCTTCTAGGGTTCTTAGTTCACTATCCATGCTTTGATTGATTTATCTTATGGCTTGAGTAATTGCTTGAGGACAAGCAAAGTTTTAAGCTTGCGGTGATTTGATGAGTGTGATTCCACATCATCTTTGTCTATCATTTTGCATGCATTTTCATGTAGTTTAGGCATATTTTTATAGATTTTAGGTTAATTTTCCTTTGGAACTGGTAAGGCGGTTTTCGTGTGTTGTTTTGCAGATATAAAGGGTAAATTGCTCAAGATCAACCATGATGAAGTTTGGATGAAGATGGAGCTTTAAAACTGAAGAAAATGAGCCAAACAGAGCCCATCACGGCCTAGCCGTGATGTCCATCACGGCCATGATCGAGCAAAACTGAAAAAGAAGAAAGGTCAAGTCGAGTCTGCATCACGGCCTGCCGGCGTGATAGCCATCACGGCCGTGACCCAAAACCACCACAAGTCAGAAGCTGTCAGGGCCAGGCCATGATGGCCATCACGGCCGTGATGGCAATCACGGCCAGGCCGTGATGAGCATCACGGCCATCACAGACCAACCAATGAAGAATTTTCAAGGCAGAATCCGTCACGGCCAGGCCGTGATAGCCATCACGGCCGTGACGCGTATTACTTGGCTCAGAAGTAACAGAATTGGATCTAATTTGAGTTGGATTAGGACTCTAACTGCCCAATTCTATAAATAAGGGACCAGGCAGAGGCAGGAATGATCAGACCTTTGGGGCTACTACTCTAGGCATAGATTTAGGTTCTCTTTCTTCTTCTCCTTCTTCTCTTAGTTATTTTCATGTTATTTGTAATCATGCCTGTCATCTCCATGGCAAGGCGTGAGTAGTAGCATAGTTTCTAGGGATTAGGGCTCTGCCCAAGTTTGTTTATGATGTAAATTTGATGTAAACTCTTTGTTAATTACGATTTACTTTAGATCTGATTTCTAGTGTTTAATCAATCGTAAAATCGGCGACCGCTTATTTGCGTGACGTAGACGTTCTAAGGAGGAACCTAGCGGTGAACTTAGGATTTCTAGTGTGTTTCACACGTAAAGTTCGGCGGCCGCTTATCAGCGAGACGTAGATATTCTAAGGAGGAACCTAGCGGTGAACTTAGGTTATTTGCATGACTTAGACATTCTAGGGAGGAACCTAGCGGTGAACCTAGGTGTCGGATCTATAGAGTCAGACTTGGGACTGAAATCACGAGAGTTAGAAGCCGTCCCTCGAGGATCAACGAGTTGTCACGAAACGCAAAGGGTTCAATATGGGATCGACTACCACGAGAGTAGGGGTCGGGTCAATTGGGCACGGCTTTTGTAACCCGAGAGGGAGCTTAAGCTATCAGAGGATAAACTCGCCTTCAAAGCAATTTCGCTAATTAACAAGGGTAATCAACTTCATAACGTAAACGATCTTGTGGTAACCTAAATCCCTAGGAACCCATTTAGATCTGAAAAATCAAAAAGATTTGTTTTCTGTTTTGTTTGATTCTGTTTTATCTCTTAAATTCAAATTCAAAAACCATTTCAAAAATATAAAAATCTTTTTAAACAGTCCAGATCTAATCGATTTGATAATTAGTTGCGATTCGAGAACACAGTCTCTGTGGGATCGATATCTTTTATTACTTGCCGGAATCGCACGTGCATTCGCACGCTATCACTTGCTGTCCCTAGAAGGATAAGGAAGAGACCTACAATTTCAGGTTTACCAAGAATTGTCAAATTATGCAAAAATCAAGGCTACATTGAGTCCCGAGTACTCTGGCGTGGATCAGTGCGCAGTCCATGATGTTCCTTCACTTAAATGGGCCTAACTTACTCATCTTAAGCCCAATTAAGGCATATGATACCTTGTTGGAAAGCTTATTCAGAGGCCCTTAATTTGGTCTAGGGTTTGGTCAGGATTAATAAGCATAAATAACAGTTTACAATCGCACATGCCAGAGAGTGACGGAAATTAGATAACTTTTACAATCTTTGTTTTTGATTTTACATATTGGGCTTAATTGCTAAACATTGTTAATTTTCGGATTTTTCACTCATCCTGACCTTGTTGCCTTGCGCAGAGCATAACTAGAGCTACATATATCAGATTTTGGTGATCTTGCTGTCCCTAGAAGGATAAGGAAGAGACCTACAATTTCAGGTGTCACAAGAATTGCCAAACTATGCCAAAATCAAGGCTAAATTGGGTCCCGAGTTCTCTGGCGTGGATCAGTGCACAGTCCATGATGTTCCTTCACTTAAATGGGCCTAACTTACTCATCTTAAACCCAATTAAGGCATATGATACCTTGTTGGAAAGCTTATTCAGAGGCCCTTAATTTGGTCTAGGGTTTGGTCAGGATTAATAAGCATAAATAACAGTTTACAACCGCACATGCCAGAGAGTGACGGAAATTAGATAACTTTTACAATCTTTGTTTTTGATTTTACATATTGGGCTTAATTGCTAAACATTGTTAATTTTCGGATTTTTCTCTCATCCTGACCTTGTTGCCTTGTGCAGAGCATAACTAGAGCTACAGATATCAGATTTTGGTGATCTTGCTGTCCCTAGAAAGATAAGGATGAAACCTACAATTTCAGGTTTCACATGAATTGTCAAATTAGGCCAAAATCAAAGCTACATAGAGTCTGGAGTTCTCTGGCGCGGATCGGTGCGCAGTCCATGATGTTCCTTCACTTAAAGGGGCCTAACTTACTCATCTTATGCCCAATTAAGGCTTATGATGCTTTGTTCGAAAGCTTATTCAGAGGTCCTTAATTTGGTCTAGGGTTAGGTCAGGATTTATAAGCATAAATAGCAGTTTACAGCCGCACAAGCTAGAGAGAGACGGAAATTAGACAACTTTTACAATCATTGTTTTTGCTTTTACATTGTTGGGCTTAATTGCTAAACTTTGTTCATTTTTGGATTTTTCACTCATCCTGACCTTGTTGCCTTTTGCAGAGCATAACTAGAGCTATAGCTATCGGATTTTGGTGATCTTGCTGTCCCTAGAAAGATTAGGAAGAGACCAACAATTTCAGGTTTCACAAGAATTGTCAAATTAGGCCAAAATCAAGGCTAAATTGGGTCCCGAGTTCTCTGGCGCGGATCAGTGTGTGGTCCATGATGTTCCTTCACTTAAATTGGCCTAACTTACCCATCTTAAGCCCAATTAAGGCATATGATACCTTGTTGGAAAGCTTATTCAGAGGCACTTAATTTGGTCTAGGGTTAGGTTAGGATTAATATGCATAAATAGCATTTTACAGCCGCACAAGCCAGAGAGAGACGGATATTGGACAACTTTTACAATCATTGTTTTTGCTTTTACATTATTGGGCATAATTGCTAAACATTGTTAATTTTTGGATTTTTCACTCATTCTGACCTTGTTGCCTTGCGCAGAGCATAACTGGAGCTACATATATCAGATTTTGGTGATCTTGTTGTTCCTTGAAAGATAAGGAAGAGACCTACAATTTCAGGTTTCACAAGAATTGTCAAATTAGGCCAAAATCTAGGCTAAATTGGGTCCCATGTTCTCTGGCGCGGATCAGTGCGCAGTCCATGATGTTCCTTCACTTAAATCGGCCTAACTTACTCATCTTAAGCCCAATTAAGGCTTATGATACCTTGTTGGAAAGCTTATTCAGAGGCCCTTAATATGGTCTAGGGTTAGGTCAGGATAAATAAGCATAAATAGCAGTTTACAGTCGTACAAGCCAAATAGAGACGAAAATTAGACAACTTTTACAATCATTGTTTTTGCTTTTACATTATTGGGCTTAATTGCTAAACATTGTTAATTTTCGGATTTTTCACTCATCCTGACCTTGTTGCCTTGCGCAGAGCATAACTTGAGCTACATATATCGGATTTTGGTGATCGTATTGTCCCTAGAAAGATAAGGAAGAGACCTACAATTTCAGGTTTCACAAGAATTGTCAAACTAGGCCAAAATCAAGGCTAAATTGGGTCCCGAATTTTCTGGTACGAAACAGTGCGCAGTCCATGGTGTTCCTTCACTTAAATGGGCCTAACTTACTCATCTTAAGCCCCATTAAGGCAAATGATACCTGAGACTCCCCGTTGTGCCCCATTGTGTTATTAGATTAAAACCTTAATATTTAGTTACTTAATCACGCGCTTATCGTTGAAAATATGTAAAAATTAAAACTTATATCATTATCATATAACTTCTTCAAATTTAAAACACACCAAGGTAGTAATATATATACATACACACATGTTTATTTATTACATTACCAAAACACTGTTGAGGGTATCCCCTCAGTAGGATCCCTCACATGCATAAACTTCACTACAGTCATACTTAGCAGAAATGTAAATACTCCTTAGACACACTGGCCATAATGTCTGTACTCTAATCGCCATGAGTTACAGCTCGACCTCCAGCATCCGGTTGATACGGAGTTCCATCTAACTCCTCAGCAATTGGTTCCTCCATCGGGTCTTCTCGTACGATCACATCAGAAATAAAATACCACACACAGAAAGATATAGGGAATAAGAAACAGTTCTATCCTCAAAAATCGGAAAAGAGTAATAGTAAATTATACAGTAATTGTCACAGACACGCATCACTCAAAATCAACAATCATCCTCAATTCACTATATCATCCTCTACCCTCAGCCCATGCAACTAAAACTTTATACTGATGTGGCCATCTTCACTCCTGTCACATTAGTCAGTAGTCCAGAACGGTCCAGTACCCATAACTTTCAAACGCATCAAAGACTAAACAAGTATTAGTCTAAAATGGTCCAGTGCCAATAACATACGAACTCGTCAAGGAATATCATTCCATAACAGCCCAGTGCCAAGAACATACGAACTCGTCAAGGAGTATCAATCCAGACGGTCCAGTGCCAATAACATACGAACTCGTCAAGGAATATCATTCCATAACAGTCCAGTGCCAAGAACATTCGAACGCGTCAAGAACTAAAGAGTATTACGGTAATCTACCTCGGCATCCACATCCGTAGGGCACTCACCCGCAATATCCGATATCCCAAAATAGGATATCCTTACCTCGTGTGTTCCACTCACACGGCTGTGAATAACAATTACATCAATAACAACCTAGTGCCTCAACCTTCCATCATAGTCTCAACACCTTTTTCCTCATAGATAACACCACTTAATTAGGCTAGGCACCTCTAAATCACCTTTATTCTCTCATCCAAACAATTATCTCCCGAACAACACATATCCTTACTTAAAAATCAACTAAGCACAATATTAAACCCAGGCAGACCATGCATAAAAATTAATCAACAGAATATTCCAACATCTCAATATCATATAAAGCAATTTATCACAACCAACTCATAATAATCAAACCAAATAAATAACAAAGTCAGACTCTGTCACGGCCTGGCCGTGATAGCCATCACGGGCGTGACAGACAACAAACATCCTCAATATCCTAAATATTCAAACACCGCAATAATACGTCACATGCAGATGGAATACCTCAACCAGCGTATCATAGTAAATTTGATAACATAAAATCAAACATCCTCAAATACTTAAAATCAACTTAATGTCGATAAACCTACAATCCCCGAATCACCATTGGTTTTACAGAAAAGGTTTCCAATGGGATTTTGGTCTTGTCGATTACTCGACTACTAGTAGGGTTTAGGTTGCCCTACACAATTATCATATAATCTACTACTTATCGATTCCGACGATAGGTTGATTTTTTTCCCCACCTGAGCTAGCACCGGAAATACGTACACGACGATCCTCGTTATCCCGCCATGAGTTAACACAACCACCTTCAACCAAACAACATAACTATAATTAATCAACTAACAACCATCTATGACACTTTAGGGCTAGGTTCGGCCAAGACTTAGAAAATAGGTTTAGGGTTATCTTCTTAATGCCATCTTTTGGATCCTAGTTACTAGAGTCTTAACTAACATAGATTACTTATTACAAGACTAAAATTTGAAACAAAATCCTCTAACCTTTAGGGTTAGGGTTTCGGCCAAGGGCTGACTTTTAGGGTTCAAAATCCTTAAAATTTATAATCATGATTAAGTCATAGATTAATGATCCTTGATTTACCTAAATCATGGATTAGTGACTAAACAACTAAAGTTGAAACTCAAAACTTCCTATCTCTTTTATACAAGGATTCGGCCTCAACATGTTCATAGGGTTAGGGTTCTTAGTTTAATAAACCAACTTGGATTTATTAAGCATACATACTAATAGCTTGAATAACAAGATCATTAATGAAAATCATGAACAAAAACTCTACCAAACCTACTTTGATAGATTCGGCCAAGGCTAGGTTTTTAGGAAAGAAATTTTTGATTACATCATGCTCTTAGATTTAGATAATATGCATGATATCAAGAAGATAGAAAGTAGTTTCATCATCATTAGATTTTTCTAGAATTTATTATGACTTTTCAAAGTTCTAGGGTTAGAAACTTGAAAATGATGAACACATATGAAACAAACTTTGAATCAAGAAACTTGCTAAAGAACATAGGCATGATTAAGGACGAAGATTAGGATTTACCTCTTGAAAATAAATGACAAAGGAAATCCAAGAACTTGCTTCACAAATTTAACACTAAAGAACTTATGAACTTAGGGTTTTGAACAAAAAGGCATTAGAAACTAAGTGAAAAGTGAGAGTATGGTATTTATAGAGATAGTGGCGCCATCTTGGGAAGGATCTAGAAGTGATGAGTTGTCTTGCTAAAAGGATTAAAATGCAAATACTTCCTAGGGACCATTTTGCAAAGATTCCAATAGTTTAAGGACTAGTTTGCAATTTGCCAATAAATTGTCATGATGACTTTTTACCACATTTAATGTGATCTTATCTTGACTAATTTGGGCTGATTTTATGGCATAGATATTTTTAAGAACAATCATGAAGGTTGAAGAAAAATCAAGAATGTTGAAGAAGGTTAAAGAATGATGTAGAATAATGTGGAAGATTGTGGAACATTCTAGAAAAATCTTGGTTCATCCAACAACAAATGAGGGCAGCCTTCAATCCCTCATGGGCTTGCGCATGGGCTTAGTAACTTTGGGGTTGAATTCATTTTTGTGGGGCCCACTTAAAGATTTAAGCATTAAGCTTGACTTAGGTAACTTGTATAGTTTCAAATAGGCTTTATGGAATCAATCCATGAACTAGGAAATTTTGGGCTTCATAACCACGTCCATTAGAGATTGGTAACAAGGATTCTAGCCCAATTCACTTGAAAAAAAACTTAGAAACTAATTTAGGGACAAAATGGTAATTAACAGAAAGTTCAGGGACTTAAGCTTAAAATTCCTAAATTTTCACTCTAACCTTGTAGAACCTTCTAGACTTAAAAATATGATTCATCCCCTTGAATCATCTCAAAATCCTAAGATAAACCCTCTATCGGCTCTTAGAAACTCCAAAATCCCTTCTGTCGTCTACCCGATTACGCGTTTCGCCCGAAAAAACATAATTTATTTTATTTTTTCTGAAATAATTCTAAAAATACAAAATTGTAGGAAATAAAGTACTAAACTTAAGTCTTTCGTTCACAAATTAAAATTAGGTCTTTTGAGCAGTATTATTATACTGTCAATAGAATTCGCGGGCCGGGTTTCACCTGACTTTCCAACCTAAATTTTAATCGTAGCTTCCTACGTTCAAGTAGGATTGAGTAGTAAACTCCATTTATTTAAAATAATTTTCTAAAACTCAAATAAATTTATAAACATATTTATATGTATTACTCTTATTTCAAACAGTGAAATACAGGGTGTTACATTACTACCCCTCTTAGAAAAAAATTCCGTCCTCGGAATTTCTTAACTCAACACTAGACATCATCTTGTAATCTTATCTTAATCTAAAGCTCCAACAATATATTTCTCATCGTTGTTTTTCCCCTAGGTGACAGCGGTAACTTCATAACAGAATTCATGCTTATATCATTCTGTTTATCCTCGAACTTATCCATCACTATATTCTATTCATTGTCCTTAACCTTTCCCACTTGATCTAACATCCTTAAAGAACATAATTAAAACTTAATCCTTCAAACATATCCTATTATTGAAATTTATATCAAATCATACATACCGGATTTTGGTGATCTTGTTGTCCCTAGAAAGATAAGGAAGAGACCTACAATTTCAGGTTTCACAAGAATTGTCAAATTAGGCCAAAATCAAGGCTAAATTGGGTCCCGTGATCTCTGGTGCGGATCAGTGCGCAGTCCATGATGTTCCTTCACTTAAATGGGCCTAACTAACTCATCTTAAGCCCAATTAAGGCATATGATACCTTGTTGGAAAGCTTATTCAGAGGCCCTTAATTTGATCTAGGGTTAGGTCAAGATTAATAAGCATAAATAACAGTTTACAGCCGCACATGCCAAAGAGAGACGGAAATTAGACAACTTTTACAATCAATGTTTTTGATTTTACATTATGGGACTTAATTGGGCTTAATTGCTAAACATTGTTAATTTTCATATTTTTCACTCATCCTGACCTTGTTGCCTTGCACAGAGCATAACTAGAGCTACAGTTATCGGATTTTGGAGATCTTACTGTCCCTAGAAATATAAGGAAGAGACCTACAATTTCAGGTTAGACAAGAATTATCAAATTATGCCAAAATCAAGGCTAAATTGGGTCCCGAGTTCTCTGGCGATGATCAGTGCGCAGTCCATGATGTTCCTTCAATTAAATGGGCCTAACTTACTCATCTTAAGCCCAATTAAGGAATATGATACCTTGTTGGAAAGCATATTCATAGGCCCCTAATTTGGTCTAGGTTTAGGTCAAGATTAATAAGCGTAAATAGCAGTTTACAGCCGCACAAGCCAGAGAGAGACAGAAATTAGACAACTTTTACAATCATTGTGTTTGCTTTTATATTTTTGGGCTTAATTCAGCTTAATTGCTAAACATTGTTAATTTTCGGATTTTTCACTCATCCTGACCTTGTTGCCTTGCGCAGAGGATAACTAGAGCTATAGATATCGGATTTTGGTGATCTTGCTGTCCATAGAAAGATAAGGAAGAGACTTACAATTTCATGTTTCACAAGAATTGTCAAATTAGGCCAAAATCAAGGCTAAATTGCGTCCGGAGTTCTCTGGTGCGGAATAGTGCGCAATCCATGATGTTCCTTCACTTAAATGGGCCTAACTTACTCATCTTAAGCACAATTAAGGCATATGATACCTTGTTGGAAAGCTTATTCAGAGGCCCTTAATTTGGTCTAGGGTTAGGTCAGGATTAACAAGCATAAATAGCAGTTTACAACCGTCCAAGCTAAAGAGAGACGGAAACTAGACAACTTTTACAATCATTGTTTTTGATTTCACATTATTGGGCTTAATTGCTAAACATTATTAATTTTCGGAATTTTTCACTCATCCTGACCTTGTTGCCTTGCGCAAAGCATAACTAGTGCTACAGATATCGGATTTTGGTGATCTTGCAGTCCCTAGAAAGATAAGGAAGAGACCTACAATTTCAGGAATCACAAGCATTGTTAAATTAGGCCAAAATAAAGGCTAAATTGGGTCCTGAGTTCTCTGGCGCGAATCAGTGCACAGTCCATGATGTTCCTTCACTTAAATGGGCCTAACTTACTCATCTTAAGCCCAATTAAGCCATATGATACCTTGTTGGAAAGCTTATTCAGAGGCCCATAATTTGGTCTAGGGTTAGGTCGGGATTAATAAGATAAAAATAGCAATTTAAAGCCGCACAAGCCAGAGAGAGACGGAAATTAGACAACTTTTACAATCAATGTTTCTGCTTTTACATTATTGGGCTTAATTGCAAAACATTGTTAATTTTCGGATTTTTCACTCATCCTGACCTTGTTGCCTTGCACAGAGCATAACTTGAGCTACAGATATCGGATTTTGGTGATCTTGCTGTCATTAGAAAGATAAGGAAGAGACCTACAATTTCAGGTATCACAAGAATTGTCAAATTAGGCCAAAATCAAGCCTAAATTGTGTCCCGAGTTCTCTGGCGATGATCAGTGCGCAGTCCACGATGTTCCTTCACTTAAATGGGCCTAACTTACTCATCTTAAGACCAATTAAGGAATATGATACCTTGTTGGAAAGAATATTCATAGGCCCTTAATTTGGTCTAGGTTTAGAAAAGGATTAATATGCGTAAATAGCAGTTTACAGCCGCACAAGTCAGAGAGAGATGGAAATTAGACAACTTTTACAACCATTGTGTTTGCTTTTACACTTTTGGGCTTAATTGGGCTTAATTGCTAAACATTGTTAATTTTCGGATTTATCACTCATCCTGGCCTTGTTTCCTTGCGCAGAGCATAACTTGAGCTACAGATATCTGATTTTGGTTATCTTGCTGTCCCTAGAAAGATAAGGAGGAGACCTACAATTTCAGGTTTCACATGAATTGTCAAATTAGCCAAAATCAAGGCTACATTGAGTCCCGAGTTCTCTGGCGCCGATCAGTGCGCAGTCCATGATTTACCTTCACTTAAATGGGCCTAACTTACTCATCTTAAGCCCAATAAGGCATATGATACCTTGTTGGAAAGCTTATTCAGAGGCCCTTAATTTGGTCTAGGTTTAGGTCAGGATTAATAAGCGTAAATAGCAGTTTACAGCAGCACAAGCTAGAGAGAGACAGAAATTATACAACTTTTACAATCATTGTTTTTGCTTTCACATTATTGGGCTTAATTGGGCTTAATTTCTAAACATTGTTAATTTTCGGATATTTCAATCATCCTGACCTTGTTGCCTTGCGCAGAGGATAACTAGAGCTATAGATATCGGATTTTGGTGATCTTGCTGTCCATAGAAAGATAAGGAAGAGACTTACAATTTCATGTTTCACAAGAATTGTCAAATTAGGCCAAAATCAAGGCCTAATAGGGTCCCGTGTTCTCTGGTGCGGATCAGTGCGCAATCCATGATGTTCCTTCCCTTAAATTGGCCTCACTTACTCATCTTAAGCCCAGTCTAGGCTTATGATACCTTTTTGGAAAGCTTATTCAGAGGCCCTTAATTTGGTCTAGGGTTAGGTCAGGATTAATAAGCATAAATAGCAGTTTACAGCCGCACAAGCCAGAGAGAGACGGAAAATAGATAACTTTTACAATATTTGTTTTTTATTTTAAATTATTGGGCTTAATTGGGTTTAATTGCTAAACATTGTTAATTTACGGATTTTTCAGTCATCCTGGCCTTGTTGCCTTGCACAGAGCATAACTAGAGCTACATATATCGGATTTTGGTGATCTTGTTGTCGCTAGAAAGATAAGGAAGAGGCCTACAATATCGGGTTTCACAAAAATTGTCAAATTAGGCCGAAATCAAGGCTACATTGGGTCCCGTGTTCTCTGGCGAGGATCAGTGCACAGTCCATGATGTTCCTTCACTTAAATGGGCCTAACTTACTCATCTTAAGCCCAATTAAGGCATATGATACCTTGTTGGAAAGCATATTCATAGGCCCTTAATTTGGTCTAGGTTTAGGTCAGGATTTATACGCTTAAATAGCAGTTTACAGCCGCACAAGCCAGAGAGAGAGGAAATTAGACAACTTTTACAATCCTTGTTTTTGCTTTTACATTATTGGGCTTAATTGCTAAACATTGTTAATTTTAGGATTTTTCACTCATCCTGACCTTGTTGCCTTGCGCAGAGCATAACTAGAGCTACAGATATCGGATTTTGGTGATCTTGCTGTCCCTAGAAAGATAAGGAAAAGACCTACAATTTCAGGTTTCACAAGAATTGTCAAATTAGGCCAAAATCAAGGCCAAATTGCATCCCGAGTTATTTGGCGCGGATTAGTGCACAATCTATGATGTCCCTTCACTTAAATGGGCCTAACTTACTCATCTTAAGCCCAATCAAGGCATGTGATACCTTGTTGGAAAGCTTATTCTGAGGCCCTTAATTTTGTCTAGGGTCAGGTCAGGATTAATAAGCATAAATAGCAGTTTACAGCTGTACAAACCAGAGAGAGACGGAAATTAGATAACTTTTACAATCTTTGTTTTTGTTTTACATTTTTGGGCTTAATTGCTAAACATTGTTAATTTTCGGATTTTTCACTCATCCTGACCTTGTTGCCTTACGCAGAGCATAACTAGAGCTACAGATATCGGATTTTGGTGATCTTGCTGTCCCTAGAAAGATAAGGAAGAGACCTACAATTTCAGGTTTCACAAGAGTTGTCTAATTAGGCCAAAATCAAGGCTAAATTTGGTTCCGAGTTCCCTGGCACGGATCTGTGTGCAGTCCATGATGTTCCTTCACTTAAATGGGCCTAATTTACTCATCTTAAGACCAATTAAGGCATATGATTCCTTGTTTGAAATCTTATTCAGATGCACTTAATTTAGTCTAGGGTTTGGTCAGGATAAATAAGCATAAATAGCAGTTTACAGCCGCACAAGCCAGAGAGAGACGGAAAATAGACAACTTTTACAATCTTTGTTTTTGATTTTACATTATTGGGGTTAATTGGGTTTAATTGCTAAAC
>JAUPTC010000018.1:0-24042 GCA_030762895.1 Sophora flavescens
CCTAATTTTAACCCAAAACCCTAATTCTAACCCTATTTTGACCCAAAACCCTAATTTTAACCCAAACCCTAATTCTAACCCAAACCCAAATTTGACCAAAACCCTAATTTTAACCCAAAACTCTAATTTTAACCCAAAACCTAATTTTCCCAAAACCCTAATTTTAACCAAAAACCCTAATTTTATACCCAAAACCCTAATTTCACCCAAAACCCTAATTTTTACCCAAAACCCTAATTCTTAACTCAAAACCCTAATTTTAACCCAAAACCCTAATTTTAACCCAAACCCTAATTTTGACCAAAAACCCTAATTTTAACCCAAAACCCAAATTCTAACCCTAAACTCTAATTTTGACTCAAAACCCTAATTCTAACCCCAAAACCTAATTTTGACCCAAAACCCTAATTTTGACCAAAACCCAAATTTTAACCCAAAACCCAAATTCTAACCCAAAGCTCTAATCTTGGACCCAAAATCCTAATTCAAACCCTAATTTTGATCAAACCTAATTTTGACCGAAACCCCATTTTTAACTCAAAACCCAAATTCTAACCCTAAGCCCACTTGACCCAAAACCCTAATTTTGACAAACCCACTTTTTAACCCAAAACCCTAATTCTACCCTATTTATGAACCAAAACTCTATTTTTAACTCAAAACCCAAATTCTAACCTAAAACTTAATTTTAACCAACCCTAATTTTACCTAAAACCCTAATTCCAACTCACTTATGACCCAAACCTAATTTTAACTCAAAACCCAAATTCTAACTCAAACCCTAATTTTGACCAAATCTCAATTTGACCCAAACCCAAATTTTAACCCAAAACCCCAGACCCAAACCCCAATTTGACCCTAAACTCCTAATTTTGACCAAAACCTCATTTTGAACCAAAAACCCAAATTTTAACTCAAAACCCTAATTCTAACCCAAAACCTAATTTTAACCCCAAACCCAATTTCCAAACCCTAATTTTAACCCAAAACCTAAATTCAAACCCCAAACCCTAATTTTGACCGAAAACCCCATTTTTAACTCAAAACCCAAATTCTAACCCTAAGGCCAAATTTTGACCCAAAACCCTAATTTTGACCCGAAACCCTAATTTTAACCCTAAACCCTAATTCTAACCCTATTTATGATCCAAAACCCTATTTTTAACTCAAAACCCTATTTTTAACTCAAAACCCTAATTTTGTCCCAAAACCCTAATTCTAACCCAAAACCCTAATTCTAACCCTATTTTTGACCCAAACCCCAAATTTTAACCCAAATCTCTAATTTTGACCGTAAACCCTAAATTTCACCCAAAACCCTATTTTTAACTCAAAACCCAAATTCTAACCCCCTAATTTTGATCCTAAAACCCTAATTTTGACCCCTAATTTTAACCCCAAAACCCAATTCTCAAACCCATTTTTAACTTCAAACCCTAATTCAGACCCCAAACCTAATTTTGACCCAAAACCTAAATTTGGACCAAAACCCAAATTTTAACCCCAAAACCTAATTTTAACCCAAAGCTCTAATTTTGACCCAAACCCTAATTCAAACCCTAATTTTGACCCAAACCCTAATTTACCCTAAACCCTAACTTGACCAAATCCTACTAACCTAACTCAAAACCCTAATTGACCAAACCCTAATTTTGACCTAAACCTAATTTTTACCAAACCCTAATTTTTAACCAAAACCTAATTCTAACCCAAACAATTACCCAAAACCCTATTTTTGACCCAAAACCCTATTTTTAACTCAAAACCTAATTCAAACACCAAACACTAATTTTGACCAAAACCCAAATTTTAACCCACTCTAATTTTTAACTGAAAATCCTAATTCAAACCTAATTTTGACCCAAAACCTAAATTTGACCCAAAACCTAATTTTGACCCAAAACCATTTTAACTCAAAACCAAATTCTAACCCTAAGCCTAATTTTATTCAAACCCTAATTTTGACCAAACCTAATTTTAACCCAAAACCTAATTCTAACCCTAATTTTAACCCAAAACCCTATTTTGACCCAAACCCTAATTCTAACCCCTAATTTAATCAAAACCCACCAATTTTCAAGCCTAATTTTGACCCGAAACCCTAATTTTGACCAGAACCCTAATTTTAACCCAAACCAATTTAACCAAAACCTATTTTACCCAAACCTAATTTTCCCCAAACCCTATTTTACTCAAAACCCAATCTAACCCAAACCCAATTTTGACCCAAAACCTAATTTTAAAAACTCTAATTTTGACCCAAACCCTAAATTGACCCAAACCCTAATTTGACCAAACCCCATTTTTAACTCAAACCAATTCTAACCCTAAGCCTAATTTTGACCTAAAACCCTAATTTTGACCCCTAATTTTAACCCAAACCTAATTCTAACCCTATTACCCAAACCCTAATTCTAACCCAAACCCTAATTTTGACCAAACCCTAATTCTAACCCAAAACCTAATTCTAACCTATTTTTGACCCAAAACCCTATTTTTAACTCAAAACCTAATTCCAACTAATTTTGACAAAAACCCAAATTTTAACCCACTCTAATTTTACGAAAATCCTAATTCAAACCCTAATTTTGACCATAAACCCTAATTTTCACCCAAGTACCTAATTTTGACCCAAAACCCATTTTTAACTCAAAACCCAAATTCTAACCCTAAGCCTAATTTTGACCCAAAACCTAATTTTGACCCTAAACCCTAATTCTAACTACCCTAATTCTAACCCTAATTTTTACTGAAACCCCATTTTTAACTCAAACCCAATTCTAACCCTAAGCCCTAACTACCCTAATGACCCAAACCTAATTTTGACCAAACCTCTAATTTTGACCCGAAACCTAATTTTGACTCAAAACCTAATTTTAATCCACTCTAATTTTGACCCAAAACCCTAATTTTAACCAAAACCCAAATTTTAACCCAAACCCTAATTTTGACCCAAAACCCAAATTTTAACCTAAACCCTAATTTTTCAAACCCTAATTTTGACACAAACCTAATCTTACTCAAACAATTTTGACCCAAAACCCATTTTACTCAAAACCAAATTCTAAACCTAAAGCCCTAATTTTGACCCAAACCTAATTTTAAACCCTAATTTTAACTCAAAACCCTAATTCTAACCTATTTTTGACCAAAACCTATTTTGACAAAACCCTAATTCAAACCCCAAACCCTAATTTTGACCAAAACCCTAATTTTAACCCAAAACCCTAATTCTAACCAAACCCTAATTTTGACCCAAAACCAATTCTAACCTAATTTGACCAAACCCTAAACCCTAAACCCTAATTTTGACCCAAAACCCCATTCAACAATTCAAACCCAAATTCTAACCCTAAACCCTAATTTTGACCCAAAACCTAATTTTGACCAAAACCTAATTTTAACCTAAAACCTAATTCTACCCTAATTTTGACCAAACCCTAATTTTTGACCAAACCCTAATTACCCAAAACCCTAATTTTGACACAAAACCTAATTTTGAACAAAACCTAATTTGACTAAGTTTTGACCCAAAACCCTAATTTTGCCCTAAACCCTAATTTTAACCCAAACCCCTATTTTAACTCAAAACCCAATTTTCAACCCTAACCTCTATTTTTAACCAAAACCCAAATTCTAACCCAATACCTAATTTTGACCCAAACCCTAATTTCTAACACCCTAATTTTAACCCAAAACCCTATCTTTTACACAAAACCCTAATTCAAACCCCAAACGCTAATTTGACCCAAAACCCTAATTTGGACCAAAACCCAAATTTTAACCCAAAACCTAATTTTAACCCAACTCTAATTTTGACCCAAAACCTAATTCAAACCTAAATTGACCCAAAACCCTAATTTTGACTTAAACCCAAATTTAACTCAAAACCTAATTTTGACCCTAAGGCCTAATTTTGACTAACCTAATTTTAACCCAAAACCCTAATTCTAACCCTATTTATGAAACAAATCCCTATTTTTAACTCAAAACCCTAATTCATACCCAAAATCCTAATTCTGACCCAAAACCCTAATTCTAACCCTATTTACCTCAAAACCTAATTCTAACCCACCCTAATTTTGACCCAAAACCCTGATTCAAACCCTAATTCCCTACCTAATTTTGACCCAAAACCTAAATTTGACCCAAACCTAATTTTGACCATAAAACATTTAACTCAAACCAAATTTTAACCCTAAACCCTAATTTTACTAAACCTATTTTACTGAAACCTAATTCTAATCCTAAACCCTAATTTTGATCCTAATTTTGACCAAACCTATTTTTAACCCAAAACCCTATTAAACCTAACCCTAACTAATTTTAACTCAAACCCTAATTTTGACCAGAAACCTAATTTTGACCCAAAACCTAATTTTAACCCAACCTATTTTGACCCTACCAAAACCCCTATTTTGACTCAAACCCAAATTCTAACCCTAACCCTAATTTTGACTAAACCTATTTTACCAAACCCCTAATTTTAACTCAAAACCCTAATTCTAACCCCATTTGAAACCATTTTAAACCCTAATTTTTTCAAACAAACCTAATTTTGACCCAAAACCTAATACCAATTTTGACCAAAACCCTATTTTTAACTCAAACCCAAATTCTAACCCAAAGCCTAATTTTGAAAAACCCTAATTTTGACCAAAACCTAAATTCTAACCCAAAACCTAATTTTAACCTCCCATTTTAACTCAAACAAATTCTAACCCAAAGCCTAATTTTGACCCTAAACCCTAATTTTGACCCAAAACCCTAATTTTAACCCAAACCAAATTTTAACCTAAACCAAATTTTGACCAAAACCTAATTTTACCCAAAACCCTAATTTTGACCCAAATCCTAATTCACCCAAACCCTAATTCTAACCCAAACCCTAATTTTGATCCAAAACCTAATTTTACCCTAAACCCTAATTTTAACCCAAAACCTAATTCTAACCCCTAATTTACCCAAACCCTAATTTTAACTCAAACCCTAATTCTGACCCAAACCCCTAATTTTGACTCAAAACCTAATTTTAACCAACAACAACCCTAATTTTGACCAAAACCCTAATTCAAAACCCTAATTCTAACCCAAACCCTAATTTTGACCCAAAACCTAATTTTGACCAAAACCCCAATTTTAACCCAAACCCTAATTTTAACCCAAGCTTAATTTAACCTAATTTCAAACCCTAATTTTAACCCTAATTTTTACCCAAAACCCTAATTCTACCATTAACTCAAAACCTAATTCTGACTGAAACCTTAATTTTAACCCAAAACCTAATTTTGACCAAACCTAATTTTAACTCAAACCTCTAATTTGACCCAAAACCTAATTTTGACCCAAAACCCTAATTTTGACCCAAATAATTCTAACCTATTTTTGACCCAAAACCAAATTTTACCTAACCTAATTTTGACCCAAAACCTAATTTTGACCGAAAACCCTAATTTTAACTCAAAACCAATTCTAACCCTAAGCCCTATAATCAAAACCCTAATTTTGACCAAACCCTAATTTTGACCCAAAACCCTAATTTTGACCCAAACCCTAATTTTACCTCAAAACCCTAATTAAACCCTAATTTTAACCAAAACCCAAATTTTCCTAAGCTCTAATTTTGACCCAAAACCCTAATTCAAACCCTAATTTTGACCAAAACCTAACATTTGACCCAAAACCTATTTTTAACTCAAAACCCAAATTCTAACCTAAGCCTAATTTTGACCCAAAACCCTAATTTTGACCAAAAACCTAATTTTAACCAAAACCTAATTCTAACCTAGACCCAACCCCATTTTTAACTCAAAACCTAATTCAAACCCAAACCCTAATTTTGACCAAAACCCTAAAATTACCTAAACCTAATTTTGACCCGAAACCTAATTTTAACCCAAAACCTCTAATTTTGACCCAAAACCCTAATTTTGACCAAAAACCAATTTTAACCTCTAATTTTGACCCAAAACCTAATTTTGACCCAAACCCTAATTTTGACCCTAAACCTATTTAACTCAAAACCCAAATTCTAACCAAAACCCTAATTCCTAACAAATTTTACCAAACCCTAATTACCTAAAACCCATTTTAACTCAAAACCTAATTCTGACCACTAATTTTGACCCAAAACCCCTTTTTAACTCAAAACCCAGTTTTAACCCAAAACCTAATTCTGACCTAAAACCCTAATTTTAAACCCTAATTTTAACCAAATTCTAATTCAAACCCTAATTTTGACTCAAAACCCTAATTTTGACCAAAACACTAATTTTGACCAAAACCCAAATTTTAACCCAAAGCCTAATTTACCCAAAACCTAATTCAACCCTAATTTTGACCCTAAACCCTAAATTTGACCTAAACCTAATTTTCACCTAAACCCCATTTTTAACTCAAAACCCAAATTCTAACCCTAAGCCCTAATTTTGACCCAAACCCAATTTTAAAACCTAATTACCAAAACCTATTTTAACCATTAACCTAATTCAAACCCGAATTTTGACCCAAAACCCTAATTTGGACCCAAAACCCTAATTTTAACCCAAAACCCTAATTATACCCTAACCTAATTTTGACCCAAAACCCTAATTCAAACCCTAAAATTGACCCTAAACCCTAATTTTGACCCAAAACCCTAATTTTGACCCAAAACCCAAATTTTGACCCAAAACCCTAATTTTAACCAAAAACCCTAATTTTGACCTTAAACCCTTATTTTCACCCAAAACCTAATTAACTTTGACCCCAAATTCTAATCCTAACCCTAATTTTGACCCAAACCTAATTTTGACTCAAAACCCTAATTTGACCCTAAAACTAATTTTAACTCAAAACCCTAATTCACTAACCCTAATTTTGACCCAAAACCCTAATTTTAACTCAAAAACCCAAATTCTAACTCAAACCCTAATTTTGACCCAAACCTAATTAACCCCTAATTTTGACCCAAAACCTAATTTTGACTAACCCTAATTTTAACCCAAAACCCAATTTTGCTCAAAACCTAATTCAACCTAATTTTGACCCTAAACCTAATTTGAAACCCTAATTTCGACCATAAACCCTAATTCTGACCTAAAACCCTAATTTTGACCAAAACCTAATTTTAACTCAAACCTTAATTTTGACCAAAACCTAATTCCAAAAACCCTATTTTGACCCAAAACCCAAATTTTAACCCAAAACCCTAATTCTAAACCTATTTTTGACCGAAACCCTATTTTTAACTCAAAACCCTAATTCTAACCCAAACCTAATTTTGACCCAAAACCCTAATTTTGACCCAACCCTAATTTTAACCCAAACCCTAATTCTGACCCCTAATTTGACCAAAACCCTAATTTTGACCCAAAACCCTAATTCAAACCAAAACCCTAATTTTGACCCAAACCTAATTTTGACCCAAAACCCAAATTTTAACCAAAACCTAATTTTAACTAAAACCTAATTTAACCCAAAACCCTAATTCCCTAAACCATGACCCTAAACCCTAATTTTGACCCAAAACCTAATTCTGACCCAAAACCCTAATTTTGACCTAACCCTATTTTACCCAAAACCCTAATTTTGACCCAAAACCTAATTTTAACCAAAACCCTAATTTTAATAAAACCCTAATTTTAACACAAAACCCTAATTCCCCCAAACCTATTTTTACTCAAAACCCAAATTCTAATCCAAAGCCCAAATTTTGATCCAAAACCCTAATTTTGACCCAAAACTAATTTTAACCCAAAACCCTAATTCTAACCCCATTTAACCAAAACCTAATTACCTTGACCCAAAACCTAATTTTGACCAAAAACCCAAATTTTAACCAAAAACCTAATTACTCAAAACCTAATTTTGACCCAAACCCTAATTTTGACCCAAAACCCTAATTTTTGACCAAACCCTAAATTGACCCAAAACCTAATTTTACCAAAACCCTAATTTTTACTCAAAACCCTAATTTTGACCTTAAACCTAATTTTACCCAAAACCCTAATTCTAACCCTTTTTGAACCAAAACCTATTTTAACTCAAAACCCTAATTCAAACCCAAAACCCTAATTTTGACCAAACCCTAAACTAAAACCCAAACCTTAATTTTGCCCACCCTAATTCTACCCAAACCCTAATTTTAACTCAAACCCAATTCGACACCAAACACTAATTTTGACCAAAACCCAAATTTTAACCCAAACTCTAATTTTGACTCAAAAATCCTAATTCAAACCCTAATTTTGACCATAAACCCTAAATTTGACCAAACCCTAATTTTACCCAAAACCCATTTTTAACTCAAAACCCAAATTCTAACCCTAAGCCTAATTTTGACCCAAAACTAATTTTGACCTAAACCTAATTCTAACCCAAACCCTAATTCTAACCTAATTTTGACCAAAACCCCATTTTAACTCAAAACCAATTCTAACCCTAAGCCTAATTCTGACCTAAAACCTAATTTTGACCAAACCCTAATTTTGACCGAAACCTAATTCTAACTCAAAACCCTAATTTTGACCGAAACCCTAATTTTGACCAAAAACTCCTAATTTTGACACAAACCCAAATTTTAACCAAAAACCCAAATTTTAAACCAAAGTCTAATTTTGACCCAAACCCTAATTTTGACCTAAAACTAATTTTACACAAACCCTATTTTAACTCAAAACCCAAATTCTAACCCTAAACCCTAATTTTGACCCAAAACCCTAATTTTGACCCAAAACCAAACAACCCAAAAACCAACCCAACCCTAATTTTGACCTGAAACCCTAATTCTAACACTATTTTTGACCCAAAACCCTATTTTTAACACAAAACCCTAATTCAAACCCCAAACGCTAATTTTGACCAAAAACCCTAATTTTAACCCAAAACCCTAATTATAACCCCAAAGCTCTAATTTTGACCCAAAACCCTAATTCAAACCCTAATTTTGACCCTAAACCCTAATTTTCACCCAAAACCCCATTTTTAACTCAAAGCCCAAATTCTAACCCTAAGGCCTAATTTTGATCCGAAACCCTAATTTTGACCAGAAACCCTAATTTTAACCCCAAAACCCTAATTCTAACCCTATTTTTAACTCAAAACCCTAATTCAAACCAACCCAATTTTGTCCCAAAACCTAATTCTAACCTATTTTTGACCCAAAACCCTATTTTAACTCAAAACCCTAATTCAAACCCAAAACCCAAATTTTGACTAAAACCCAAATTTTGACCAAAACCTAATTCTAAACCCTAATTTTGACCCAAACCCTAATTTTGACTCAAAACCTAATTTTGACCAAAACCTAATTTTGACCAAAAACCCAAATTTTGACCCAAACCTAATTTTACCCCAAACCTAATTTTAACTTAAAACCCTATTTTTAACTCAAAACCTAATTCTAACCTAAAACCTAATTTTGACCCAAAACCTAATTTTGACCAAAACCTAATTTTAACAAACCCTAATTTTACCCTAATTTTAACTCAAACCTAATTCTAACCCCAAACCTAATTTTAACCCAAAACCCTAATTTTGACCAAAAACCCAAATTTTAACCCAAACCTAATTTAACCCAAACCCTAATTTTCAAAACCTAATTTTAACCAACTTTAAACCACCTAATTTTGACCAAACCTAATTTTGACCAACCTAATTTTGACCCAAAACCCTATTTTAACTCAAACCCTAATTCTAACCCCAAACCCTAATTTTGACTCAAACCCTAATTTTGACCCAAAACCCTAATTTTGACCAAAACCTAATTCTAACCCAAAACCTAATTTAACCATTGACTAACCTATTTGACTCAAAACCTAATTTGAACACAAACACTAATTTTGACCAAAACCCAAATTTTAACCAACCAATTGACAAACCTAATTTTGACCAAAACCCTAAATTTGACCCAGAACCTAATTTTGACCCAAAACCTATTTTTAACTCAAAACCCAAATTCTAACCCTAAGCCCTAATTTTGACCAAAACCCTAATTTTGACAAACCCTAATTCTAACCCAAACCTAATTCTAACCCTATTTTATAAACCCCCTTTTTAACTCAAAACCTATTCTAACCCAAAGCCTAATTTTACCTAAGCCCTAATTTAACCATGACCAAAACCCTAATTTTAACCCAAAACCTAATTTTGACCAAACCTAATTTTGACCAAAACCTAATTTTAACCCAAAACCTAATTTTAACTCAAAACCCAAATTTTACCCAAAGCCCTAATTTTGACCCTAAACCTAATTTTCACCAAACCCTATTTTTAACTCAAAACCCAAATTCTAACCCTAAGCCTAATTTTGACCCAAAACCTAAATTTTGACAACCTAATTTTGACCAAAACCTAATTTTAACCATAATTTTAACCCTAATTAAACCCTATTTTTACCCAAACCTAATTTTGACCAAAACCCAAATTTTAACCCAAAACCCAAAACTAAGACCCAATTTTAATCAAACCCTAATTTTGACCCAAACCTAATTTTAACTCAAAACCTAATTTTGACCCAAAACCCAATTTTAACCCAAAACCCTAATTTTGACCCAAAACCTAATTTTGACCAAAACCCTAATTTTAACTCAAAACCCTAATTTGACCCAAACCTAAAAAACCTAATTTTGACTAAACCTAATTCTAACCCAAAACCCTAATTCTAACCTATTTTTGACCCAAAACCCTAAATTAACTCAAAACCCTAATTCAGACACCAAACATTTGACCAAAACCCAAATTTTAACCCAAAACCTAATTTTAACCTAAAAACCTAATTTTGACCATAAACCCTAAATTTGACCCAAAACCTAATTTTGACCCAAAACCCATTTTTAACTCAAACCCAAATTCTAACCCTAAGCCTAATTTTGACCCAAAACCCTAATTTTGACCGAAACCCTAATTCTATAACCCTAATTCTAACCTAATTTTGACCCAAACCCTAATTTTAAACTCAAACCAAACCCAATTCTAACCCCAAACCCTAATTTTGACCCTAACCTAATTTAACAAAACCCTAATTTTAACCCAAAACCTAATTTTGACCTAAAACCCTAATTTTAACCAAACAAAACCTAATTGACCCAAAACCTAATTTTGACCAAAAACCCTAATTTTAACTCAAACCCTAAATTTTAACTCAAGCCTAATTTTGACCCAAAACCCTAATTTTGACCAAAACCTAATTTTGACCAACCTAATTTTAAAACCCTATTTTAAACCTTTTTACTCAAACCTAATTCAAACCCAAAACCCTAATTTTGACCCAAACCCTAATTTTGACCCGAAACCCGAACTCTAACCCTATTTTTGACCCACAACCCTATTTTTAACTCAAAAACCTAATTCAAACACCAAACCCTAATTTTGACCAAAAACCCAAATTTTAACCCTAAGCTCTAATTTTTACCGAAAATCCTAATTCAAACCCTAATTTTGAACCTAAACCCTAATTTTGACCCAAACCCCTAATTTTGACCGAAAACCCATTTTTTAACTCAAAACCCAAATTCTAACCTAAGCCTAATTTTGACCCAAAACCCTAATTTGCCGAACCCTAATTTTAACCTAAACCTATTTTGACAAAACCCCATTTTTAAACTCAAAACCCAAATTCTAACCCTAAGCCCAATTTTGACCCTAAACCCTAATTTTGACCAAACCCTAATTTGACCAAACCTAATTTTAACAACCTAATTTTGACCCAAACCCTAATTTTGACCAAAACTAATTTTGACCCAAACCCAAATTTTAACCAAAACCCAAATTTTAACCCAAAGCTCTAATTTTGACCCAAACCCTAATTTTGACCCTAAACCCTAATTTTAACTCAAACCAAACCCAAACCTAATTCCCAAAACCCTAATTTTGACCCAAAACCCTAATTTTGACCCAAACCCTAATTTTGACCAAAACCACTAAACCCAATTGACCAAACCCTATTTTTAACCCAAAACCCTAATTTTAACCCAAAACCTAAACCTAAGACCAAAACCTAATTTTGACCCAAAACCTAATTTTGACCCAAACCCTAATTTTAACCCAAAACCCATTCCAAACTATTTTGACCCAAAACCCTAATTGACCCAAAACCCTAATTTTGACAACCTATTTTAACCCAAAACCCAATTTTAACCCAAACCTAACTATTTTGACCCAAAACCCATTAATTCAAACCTAATTTTGACCCAAAACCCTAATTTTGACCCAAAACCCAAATTTTGACCCAACCCCATTTTTAACAAAACCCTAATTCTAACCCTAATTTTCCAAAACCCTAATTTTGACCCAAAACCTAATTTGACCCAAATCCCTAATTTTCACTCAAAACCCTAATTCTAACCCAAAGCCCTAATTTTGAAAACCTAATGACCCTAAACCTAATTTTGCCCAAAACCTAATTCTAACCCTATTTTGACCAAACCCTAATTTTAACTCAAAACCTAATTCTAACCTAAACCTAATTTTGACCAAAACCCTAATTTTAACCCGAAACCCTAATTCAACCCAAAACCTAATTTTGACCCAAACCTAATTTTGACCCAAAACCTAATTTTGACCAAAACCTAATTTTAACCAAAAAATTTTAACCCAAAACCTAATTTTGAAAACCTAATTTTCACCCAAAACCCTATTTTTAACTCAAACCCAAATTCTAACCTAAGCCCTAATTTTGACCCAAAACCCTAATTTTGACCAAAACCCTAATTTTACAAAAACCCTAATTTTAACTCAAAACCTAATTCTAACCCAAAACCTAATTTTGAACCCTATCCAAAACCCTAATTTTAACCCAAACCCTAATTTGACCCAAAACCTAATTTTGACCAAAACCCTAATTTTAACCCAAAACCTAATTTTAACCAAAACCCTAATTTTGACCAAAACCCTAATTTTGACCCTAAACCCAAATTTTACTCAAAACCCTAATTTTACTAAAACCCTAATTTTGACCCAAAACCCTAATTTTAACTCAAACCCTAATTTTGACCCAAAACCTAATTTTAACCCTAACCTAATTTTGACCCAAAACCCTATTTTTAACTCAAAACCCTAATTCTATCCCAAAACCCTAATTTTGACCAAACCCAAATTTTAACCCAAACTCTAATTTTGACCAAAACCCTAATTCAAACCTAATTTTGACCCAAAACCCTAATTTTGACCCAAAACCTAAATTTTAACCAAAACCCATTTTAACTCAAAACCCAAATTCTAACCCTAAGCTAATTTTGACCCAAAACCTAATTTTGACCCAAACCCTAATTTTAACCCAAAACCTAATTCTAACCCTAATTTTGATCCAAAACCCTAATTTTAACTCAAAACCCTAATTTTAACCCAAACCCTAATTCTAACCCACCTAATTTTGACCCAAAACCCTAATTTTACCAAACCCTATTCTGACCCAAAACCCTAATTTTGACCAAAACCTAATTTTGACCAAAACACCATTTTTGACCAAAAACCCAAATTTTAACCTAAACTCTAATTTTGACCCAAAACCTAATAACCCTAATTTTGACCTAAACCCTAATTACCAAACCCATTTTTAACTCAAAACCCAAATTCTAACCCTAAGCCCTAATTTTGACCCAAAACCTAATTTTGACCAAACCCTAATTTTAACTTAAAACCCTAATTCTAACCCTATTTTGACTCAAAACCTAATTCTAACCCCAACCTAATTTTGACCAAAACCCTAATTTTGACCAAAACCCAAATTTTAACCCAAACCTAATTTTAACCCACTAATTTTACCCAAAACCTAATTCAAACCTAATTTTGACCCAAAACCCTAATTTTAACTCAAAACCCAATTTTGACCTAAAACAATTTGACCCAAAACCCTAATTTTGACCTAAACCCTAATTTTAACCCAAAACCCTAATTCTAACCTAAAAAACCCAATTTTTACCCAAAACCCTAATTTTGACCAAAACCCTAATTTTAACCCAAACCTAATTTAACCCTATTTTTAACTCAAAACCTAATTCTAACCCAAAACCCTAATTTTGACCAAAAACCTAATTTTGACCCAAAACAATTTTAACCCCCTAATTTTAACCAGCTCAATTTTGACCCAAACTAATTCAAACCCTAATTGACCTAAACCTATTTTGACCCAAAACCCTATTTTAACTCAAAACCCAATTTTAACCTAAGCCTAATTTTGACCCAAAACCCTAATTTTGACCCAAAACCCTAATTTTGACCAAAACCCTAATTTTGACTAAAACCCTATTTTAACTCAAAACCCTAATTTTGACCCAAAACCTAATTTTAACCCTAATTTCAAACCCAATTTTAACTCAAAACCCTAATTTTGACCTAAAACCCTAATTTTGACCCAAACCACCCTAATTTAACTCAAACCCAAATTTAACCAAAACCCTAATTTTGACCAAAACCCTAATTTTGACCCAAAACCCTAATTTTAACCCTAAACCTAATTAAAACCTATTTTTAACTCAAACCCTAATTTTGACCCAAAACCTAATTTTAACCCCTAATTTTGACCAAAACCTAATTTTAACCCAAAACCTAATTTTGACCAAAACCCTATTTTTAACTCAAAACCTAATTCTAACCCCAAACCTAATTTTGACCAAAAACCAAATTTTGACCAAAACCTAATTTTGACCCAAAACCCTAATTTTGACCCAAAACTCTAATTTTGACCCAAAACCTAATTAACTATTTTGACCCAAAACCCTAATTTTGACTCAAAACCCTAATTTTGACCCAAAACCCAATTTTGACCTAAGCCTAATTTTAACCCAAGACTAACCCTAATTTTGACCTAAAACCCTAATTTATAAAACCTTAATTTTGACCCTAAACCCTAAATTTGACCCCGAACCCTAATTTTGACCCGAAACCCTAGTCTTACCTCAAAACCCTAATTTTGACCCTAAACCCTAATTTCTACCAAAAACCCTAATTTTGACCCTAAACCCTAATTTTGACCCAAAACCCAAATTCTAACCTAAGCTCTAATTTTGATCAAAACCTAATTCAAACCCTAATTTTGACTCAAAACCTAATTTTGCAACTAATTTTACCAAAACCCATTTTTAACTCAAAACCTAATTCTAACCCTAAACCTAATTTTGACCTAAAAACCCTAATTTTGACTCAAAACCCTAATTTTAACCCAAAACCTAATTTTGACCTAAAACCTAATTTTGACCTAAAACCTAATTTTGACCCAAAACCTAATTTTGACCCAAAACCTAATTTTGACCAAACCCCTATTTTTAACTCAAAACCCAAATTTTGACCCAAGCCCTAATTTTGACCAAAACCTAATTTTGACCCAAAACCCTAATTTTGACCAAACCATTTTGAAACCCTATTTTTAACTCAAAACCCTAATTCTAACCCAAAACCTAATTTTGACCCAAACCCTAATTTTAACCCAAAACCTAATACCTAAAACTAATTTTGCAAAACCCTAATTTTGACCAAAACCCTAATTTTAACCCAAAACCCTAATTTTAACCCAAAACCTAATTTTTAACAAAACCCAAATTCTAACCCAACCTAATTTTGACCAAAACCTAATTTTGACCAAAAACCTAATTTTAACCCAAAACCTAATTTTAACCCAACTCTAATTTTGACCCAAACCCTAATTCAAACCCAATTTGACCCTAAACCTAAAATTGACCCAAAACCCTAATTTTGACCGAAAACCCCATTTTAACTCAAAACCCAAATTCTAACCTAAAACCTAATTTTGACCAAAAACCTAATTTTGACCCAAACCTAATTTTAACCCAAAACCCTAATTCTAACTCAAATAAACCTATTTTTAACTCAAAACCTAATTCTAACCCAAAACCCTAATTTTTAACCCAAAACCTAATTTGACCAAAACCTAATTTTTGACCCAAAACCTAATTTTGACCCAAAACCCTAATTTTGCCCAAACCAAACCTAATTTTGACCAAAACCCAAATTTTAACTCAAAACCCTAATTCTAACCTAATTTTTGACCCAAACCCTAATTTACAAACCCTAATTTTGACCCAAAACCCTAATTTTGACCTAAACCATTTTTGACCAAAACCTATTTTTAACTCAAAACCTAAATTCTAACCCTAAACCCTAATTTTGCCCTAAAAACCTAATTTTAACCCAAAACCCTAATTCTAACTAACCCTAATTTTACCCAAACCCTAATTTTGACCTAAACCTAATTTTGACCCAAAACCCTAATTTTACCAAACATTTTAACTCAAAACCCTAATTCTAACCCAAAACCCTAATTTTGACCCAAAACCCTAATTTGACCAAACCTAATTTTAACCCAAAACCCTAATTTTGACCCAAAACCATTTTTAACTCAAAACCTAATTTTAACCCAAAACCCATAATGCTAAAACCTAATTTTGACCAAAACCCTAATTTTAACCCAAAACCCTAATTTTAACAAACCCTATTTTCTAAACCCTATTTTTAATTCAAACCCTAATTTTAACCCAAAACCCTAATTTTGACCCAAAACCCTAATTTTAACCAAAACCCTAATTCTAACCTAAACCCTAATTTGACCCAAAACCTAATTTTGACCTAAAACCCAAATTTTAACCCAAAACCTAATTTTGACCAAAAACCCTAATTTTGACCCAAAACCTAATTTTGACCCAAAACCCTAATTTTGACCCAAACCCTAATTTTAACTCAAAACCCTAATTCTAACCTAAAACCCTAATTTTGACCCAAAACCTAATTTTACCAAAACCCCATTTTAACTCAAACCCTAATTTAACTCAAACCCTAATTTTGACCCAAAACCCTAATTTTGACAAACCTAATTTAACTCAAAACCCTAATTTTGACCAAAACCCTATTTTAACTCAAAACCTAATTCTAACCCTAAACCTAATTTTGACCAAAACCAAATTTTAACCCAAAACCTAATTTTAACCTAACCTAATTTTGACCCAAACCCTAATTTTGACCAAAACCCTAATTTTAACCCAAAACCCTAATTATTTGACCCAAAACCCTATTTTTAACTCAAAACCCTAATTTAAAAACCCTAATTTTACCAAACTAATTTTAACCCAAAACCTAATTCTAACCCTATTTTGACCAAAACCCTAATTTTAACTCAAAACCTAATTTTAACCCAAAACCCAATTTTGACCAAAACCTAACCAAACCCTAATTTTGACTCAAAACCTAATTTAACAAAACCCTAATTTTGACCCAAAACCTAATTTTGACCAAAACCTAATTTTGACCCTAAACCCTAATTTTAACTAAAACCCAAATTCTAACCTAAACCTAATTTTGACCAAAACCCTAATTTTGACCAAACCCTAATTTTGACCAAAACCTAATTTTAACTCAAAACCCAAATTCTAACCCAGCTAATTTTGACCCAAACCCTAATTTTGACTCAAAACCTAATTTTAACCCAAAACCCTATTTTACCAAAACCCTATTTTTAACCAAAACCTAATTTTGACCAAAACCCTAATTTTGACCAAAACCCTAATTTAACCCAAAACCAAATTTAAGACCAAAACCCTAATTTTAACCAAAACCCTAATTTAACCCCAAACTAATTTTGACCCAAAACCTAATTTTACCCAAAACCCTAATTTTGACCAAAACCCTAATTTCAACCTAATTTTACCCAAACCCTAATTTTACCCTAATTACCCAAAACTCTAATTTAACCCTAATTTAAAACCCTAATTTCAAACCCTAATTTTAACCAAAACCCAAATTTTGACCCAAACCCTAATTTTACCCAAAACCTAATTTTGACCCTAAACCTAATTTTGACCCAAACCTATTTTTAACTCAAAACCAAATTCTAACCTAAGCCCTAATTTTGATCCAAACCCTAATTTTGACCCAACCCTAATTTTAACCCAAACCTAATTCTAACCCTATTTTTAACTCAAAACCTAATTCTAACCCCAAACCTAATTTTGACCCAAACCCTAATTTGGACCAAAAACCCAAATTTTAACCCAAAACCTAATTTTAACCCAAACCCTAATTTTGCCCAAACCATTCCTAATTTTGCACCCTAATTGACTAATTCAAACCTAATTTTGAACCCTATTTTGCTCAAACCCAAATTCTAACCCTAAGCCTAATTTTGACCAAAACCCTAATTTTGACCAAAACCCTAATTTTAACCCAAAACCTAATTCTAACTATTTTTGACCCAAACCCTATTTTACCCTAATTCACCCAAAACCCTAATTTTGCAAAACCTAATTTTCCAAACCCTAATTTTGACCCAAAACCCTAATTCTAACCTAACCAAACCTATTTTTGACTCAAAACCCTAATTCAAACCCAAATTTTATCCAAAATAACTCCTAATTTTGACCAAAACCTAATTCAAACCCTAATTTTACAACCTAATTTGACTCAAAACCTAATTTTGACCCTAAACCCAATTTTAACCTAAGCCCTAATTCTGACCCTAAACCCAATTTTGACCCAAACCTAATTTTGACCCAAACCCTAATTCTAACCCAAAACCCTAATTCCAAAACCCAATTTTAACCCAAAACCCTAATTTTAACCAAACCTAATTTTGACCCTAAACCTAATTTTACCAAAAACCTAATTTTAACCCAAAACCTAATTTTAACCCAAACCCTAATTTTGACCCAAAACTCTAATTTTGACCCAAAACCCTAATTTTAACAAACCTAATTTACCAACCTTTTTAACTCAAACCCTAATTTAACCAACTATTTCAAACCCTATTTAAACCTAATTTTGACCCTAAACCCTAATTTTGACCCAAATTCCAAACCCAATTTTAACTCAAAACCTAAATTCTAACCCTAAGCCCTAATTTTGACCCAAAACCCTAATTTTGACCCAAAACCTAATTTTAACCCAAAACCTAATTCTAACCAAAACAAAACCTAATTTTAACAACCTATTTACAAACCTAATTTTGACCCAAAACCTAATTTTAACCAAAACCCCATTTTAACCAAAACCCTAATTTTAACCTAAAGCCTAATTTTGACCCAAAACCTAATTTTGCAAACCCTAATTTCAAAACCCTAATTCTAATTTGACCAAAACCCTATTTTTACTCAAACCCTAATTTTAACCCAAACCCTAATTTTAAAACCTAATTTCCAAAACCCTATTTTTAACTCAAACCTAATTCAACCCAAAACCTAATTTTGACCAAAACCTAATTAACCTTTTTGACCCAAAACCCTATTTTTAACTCAAACCCAATTTAACAACCCTAATTTTGACCAAAACCTAATTTTGACCCAAACCTAATTTTAACCCAAAACCCTAATTCTAACCTAAACTATTTTGACCAAAACCCTAATTTTGACCCAAAACCTAATTTTACTAAACCCAAAAACCCTATTTGCCCAAAACCTAATCCCAAAACCCTAATCCAAACCCTAATTTTGACCCAAAACCCTAATTTTACCCAAACTCTAATTTTACCAAAACCTAATTCAAACCTAATTTTGACCAAAACCTAATTTTGAACGAAAACACCAATTTTAACTCAAAACCAAATTTCTAACCCTAATGCCTAATTTTTACACAAATAGCTAATTTTGACCCGTAACCTTAATTTTAACCCAAAACACTAATTCTAACCTTTATGACCAAACCCTATTTTTAACTCAAAACTAATTCAAACCCAAAACCCTAATTTTGACCAAACCTAATTCTAACCCAAAACCTAATTCTAACCTATTTTTGACCCAAAACCTATTTTTAACTCAAAACCTAATTCAAACACCAAACACTAATTTTGACCAAAAACCCAAATTTTAACTAAAGCTCTAATTTTGACCAAAATCCTAATTCAAACCTAATTTTGACCATAAACCTAAATTTGACCCAAGAACCTAATTTTGACCCAAAACCCATTTTTAACTCAAAACCCAAATTCTAACCTAAGCCCTAATTTTGACCAAAACCTAATTTTGACCAAAACCCTAATTTTAACCCAAACCCTAATTCTAACCTAATTTTGATAAAACCCTTTTTAACCAAACCACCCTAACCCTAATTTTACCAAACCTAATTTCCAAACCTTATTACCAACCTAATTTTACCCAAAACCCTAATTTTGACCCAAAACCCTAATTTTGACCAAAACTCTAATTTTGACCAAACCCAAATTTTAACCAAAACCCATTTTAACCAAACTCTAATTTTGACCCAAACCCTAATTTTGACCCAAAACCTAATTTTCCCAAAATTTTAACTCAAAACCCAAATTCTAACCTAAGCCTAATTTTGACTAAAACCCTAATTTTGACAAACCCTAATTTTAACCCAAAACCCTAATTTAACCCTATTTTAACTCAAAACCCAATTTTAACCCTAAACCCTAATTTACCTAAACCTAATTTTGACCAAAACCTAATTTTAACCCAAAACCTAATTTTAACTAACCCTAATTTTGACCCAAAACCCTAATTCTACCCTAACCTAATTTAAAACCCTAATTTTGACCAAAACCCCATTTTAACCCAAACCCTAATTTTAACCTAAACCTAATTTTGACCAAAACCTAATTTTGACCAAAACCCTAATTTTAACCCAAAATTTAACTCAAACCCTTTTAACCCAAAACCCTAATTTTGACCCAAAACCTAATTTTGACCCAAAACCCTAATTTTCCCAAAACCCCATTTCTAACCCTATTTTGACCAAAACCCTAATTTTAACTCAAACCCAAATTTTGACCAAAACCTAATTTTGACCCAAAACCTAATTTAACCCTATTTTCTAAAACCCTATTTTAACTCAAAACCTAATTTTGACCCAAAACCCTAATTTTGACCAAAACCTAATTTTACCAAAACCCTATTTTCCAAACCTATTTTTAACTCAAACCCTAATTCTAACCCAAACCTAATTTTGACCAAAACCCTAATTTTGACCCAAACCCATTTTTAACTCAAACCCTAATTTTAACCACCTAATTTTGACCCAAAACCTAATTTGACCCAAAACCTAATTTTAACCAAAACCCTAATTAAACCCTAATTTTGACCAAACCTAATTTTGACCAAAACCCTAATTTTGACCAAAACCTAATTTTAACCCAAAACCTAATTTTAACCCTATTTTGACCAAACCCTATTTACAAAACCTAATTTTACCCAAACCTAATTTTGACCCAAAACCCTAATTTTAACCAAACCCTAATTTTGACCCAAAACCTAATTCAAACCCTAATTTTGACTCAAAACCTAATTTTGACCAAAACCCTAATTTTGACCAAAACCCTAATTTTAACCAAAACCTAATTCAATTTGACCAAAACCTATTTTTAACTCAAACCCTAATTCAACCTAACCCTAATTTTCCAAACCTAATTTTGACCAAACCCTAATTTTAACCCAAAACCCTAATTTTAACTCAAAACCCTAATTTACCAAAACCTAATTTTGCTCAAACCCTAATTTCCTAAACCTAAAATGACCCAAAACCTAATTTTAACCCAAACCAATTTTAACCCAAATTAATTAAACCCTAATTTTGACCTAAACCTAATTTTGACCCAAAACCTAATTTTGACCCAAACCTAATTTTAACCCAAAACCCAATTTTAACCCTAAACCCAATTTTGACCCAAACCCTAATTTTGACCAAAACCCTAATTTTGACCCTAACCCTAATTTTAACCAAAACCCTAATTTTAACCCAAAACCTAATTTTGACCCAAAACCCTAATTTTGACCTAAACCCTAATTTTAACCCAAACCCTAATTTTACTAAACCTAATTCTAACCCAAAACCCTAATTTAAACCCTAATTTTGACCCTAAACCCCAATTTTGACCCAAAACCCTAATTCAAACCCTAATTTTGACCCAAAACCCCATTTTTAACTCAAAACCTAATTTTGACCAAAACCCTAATTAAAACCCTAAACGCTAATTTTGACCCAAAAACCTAATTTGGACCCAAAACCCAAATTTTAACCCAAAGCCCTAATTTTAACCCTAAGCCCTAATTTTGACCCAAAACCCTAATTTTGACCTAACACCCTAATTTTAACCCAAAACCCTAATTCTAACCCTATTTTGACCCCAAACCCAATTTTTAACTCAAAACCCTAATTCAAACCCCAAACGCTAATTTTGACCCAAAACCCAAATTTGGACCAAAAACCCAAATTTTAACCCAAAACCCTAATTTTACAAACTAATTTTCCAAACCTAATTTACCTAAACCTAATTTGACCAAAACCCTAATTTTGACCAAACCCATTTTAACTCAAAACCCTAATTCTAACCCTAATTTTGACCAAACCCTAATTTGACCAAACCTAATTTTACCCAAACCCTAATTTACCAATTTTACAAAACCCATTTTTACTCAAACCCTAATTCTAACCCTAAGCCCTAATTTTGACCAAAACCCTAATTTCAACCTAATTTTAACTCAAAACCTAATTCTAACCAATTTTTGACCAAAACCCTATTTTTGACCCAAAACCCTAATTTTAACCAAACCTAATTTAACCCAAATAAACCTAATTTTGACCAAAACCCAATTTTAACCCAAACCTAATTTTACCAAACCCTAATTTGACCAAACCCTAATTTTGACCAAAACCCTAATTTTGACTCAAAACCCAAATTTTAACCTAAACTAATTTTGACCCAAAACCTAATTTACCCAATTTCCCAAAACCTAATCCAAACCCTAATTTACCAAAACCCTAATTTTAACCAAACCCAAATTTTAACCCAAAACCCTAATTTTGACCAAAACCCTAATTTTAACCCAAACCCTAATTTTACTCAAACCAAAACCCAATTTTAACTCAAACCCTATTTAACCAAACCCTATTTTCCAAACCCTAAGACCACAACCCTAATTTAACCCAAAACCCTAATTTAACCCTATTTTTGACCCAAAACCCTATTTTTAACTCAAACCCTAATTCAAACCCAAACACTAATTTTGACCAAAACCCTAATTTTGACCAAAACCCTAATTTTAACCCAAAACCCTAATTTTACAAACCCTAATTTTGACCCAAAACCCTAATTTTACTAAACCCTAATTGACCCAAAACCCTAATTTTGACCAAAACCTAATTTTTACCAAAACCCTAATTTTAACCCAACCTAATTATAATTTTGACCAAAACCCTAATTTTAACTAAAACCTAATTTTAACCCAAACCCTAATTTAACCCTAATTTTACCCAAACCCTATTTTAACTCAAACCCTAATTCTAACCCAAACCCTAATTTTGACCAAAACCTAATTTTACCAAACCCTAATTCTAACCTATTTGACCCAAACCCTATTTTTAACTCAAACCCTAATTCAACCAAAACCCTAATTTTGACCAAACCTAATTTTCCAAACCTAATTTTGACCCAAAACCCTAATTTAACCCAAACCCTAATTTTGACCCAAAACCCTAATTTTGACCCAAAACCCTAATTTTACCCAAACCCTAATTTTAACCAAAACCCTAATTTTAACCCAAAATTTTGACCAAACCCTAATTTTGACCCAAACCTAATTTAACCTAATTTCAAACCCTATTTTTAACTCAAACCAATTCTAACCCTAACCCTAATTTTGACCAAACCCTAATTTTGACCAAACCCTAATTTTAACCCAAAACCCTAATTCAAACCCTATTTTGACCCAAAACCCTAATTCTAACCCAAAACCTAATTTTGACCCAAAACCCTAATTTTGACCAAAACCCTATTTTAACTCAAACCCTAATTTTAACCAAACCCTAATTTTGACCCAAACCCTATTTCAAACCTAATTTTACCCAAACCCTAATTCATACTCAAACCCTAATTGACCCAAAACCCTAATTTTGACCCAAAACCTAATTTTAACTCAAACCTAATTCTAACCCAAACCCTAATTTTGACCCAAAACCCTAATTTTGACCCAAACCCTAATTTTAACCCAAAACCCTAATTTTAACCCTTTTTGACCAAAACCCTATTTTTAACTCAAAACCTAATTCAAACCCAAACCCTAATTTTGACCAAACCCTAATTTAAAACCTATTTTGACCCAAACCCTA
>JAUPTC010000018.1:24542-65859 GCA_030762895.1 Sophora flavescens
AAACGCAAATTCTAACCCCAATGCCCTAATTTTGACTAAAATAATTTGGACAAAAACCAAATTTTTATCCCAAATGCTAATTTTAACCAAGCTCTAATTTTGACCCAAAACCTAATTCAGCCCTAATTTTGAACCTAGCCCCTAATTTTGACCAAAAACCCCCATTTTGCTGAGGCTAAATTCCTAACCCCCAACCCCAAATTTTGACCCAAACCCTAATTTTTGACCACGAAACCTAATTCTAACTTATTTATGACCAAAACCCTATATAACTCAAAACACTAATTCAAGCCCCAAAAGCTAATTTTGTTAAAACTAATTTTAATAGCTCTAATTTTGACCCAAATACAATTGAAACCTAATATTGATGTAAACCACTAAGTTATTCTGACCTAATTTTGACCCGATTTTTTAACTTAAAACCCCAATTCTAACCCTAAGCCCTAATTTTTGACCCGAAACCCAAGTTTGACCGAAACAATTATGAAACCCACTAATTCTTATATTTTTGACCCCGAAACCCTATTTTCCTTTCAAACCTAATTCAAACGCAAGCTAATTTTGACCCAAAACCTAATTTGAATGGCTTAATTTACAACCAAAAACCCCTAATTTTAACCCCAAACCCTATTTCTATTACTTAACAAAACCTAATTCAAACCACAGCTAATTGCAGCCAGCCTAATTTGGACCAGCCAAATTTTGACCAAAAACCCCATTTTAACTCAATAGAAAATTGTAACCTAAGCCCTGTTTTGACCCAAAATACTATTTTTGACAAGAAACCTAAATTCTAACCCAAAACCTAATTCTATTTATTTTTAACTCCAAACCTAATTTCAAGCCCCAATGCTAATTTTAAGCAAAACCTAATTTGGACCTAAAACCCCAAATTTTTAACCCAAAGCTAATTTTGTAAGAATTAATTTGACCCAAAACACAATTCAAACCCTAATTTTTACCTAAACCATAAATTTGACCAAGGAACCTAATTTTGATCCCACGAACCTAATTTTAACCCAAAACCTAATTCTAACCCAATTTTTAACTCAAAACCCAGAATTGAAAACATAAACCCCTAATTTTATTTAAACCCCTAATTTTAACACAAATCCTTCTTTTAGCCCCAATCCTAATTCAAACCTAAACCTAATTTTTGATCTTAAACCTAAATTTGACCTAGAACCCTAATTTTTGACCCATTACTAATTTTAAACCAAAACCCTAATTTTAACAAAATATAATTTTATACTATTTTTGACCCAAAACCCTATTTCAAATAAACCCTAATTTGACCATAAACCCTAAATTTTACCAGATAATTTTGACCGAAACCATAATTTTACCCAAAACTAGTGTAACCACTATGCCTAATTTTGACCCAAACAAATTTTGACCAAAACCTATTTTAACCCTATTTTTAACCAAACTATTTTAACTCAACCCTAATTAAGAAACCCTTTTTGAACCAAAAATAATTGACCCAAACTAAATTACACCAAAACCTATTACAACTAAAACTAATTTTGACCCAAAACCAATATAAATTTAAAACTAAATTTCTAACGCTAAACTTAATTTTGACCCAAAAACCTAATTTTGACCAGAAACAAATTTCAACCTATTCTGACATTAAATCCTAATTTACCCTAATTTAGAACAAATTTTAATTAATGTAAACCCTAATTTTTACAAGCTTAGTGACTAAAAAACCAATTTAAAAACCTAATTTTGACCTAAAACCAAATTTTAACCCAAAAACAAACAAAAACAAAATTTAATCATAAACCCTAATTTGACCTAAAACTAATTTTCACACAAAACTTTTAACTCAAAATCAAATTCTACCCAGCCTGATCTTGACCGAAACCTTATTTTGACGAAACCAAATTTTAACGTAAACCAAATTTTACCTATTAAAAACCTAATTCCCAAAACCAAATTTTGACCCAAAACCTAATTTGGACAAAACCCAAGAATTTTAACCCCAAACCTAATTTTGACCCAAAACCTATTTTAACCCAAAACCCTATTTTCACAAACCAATTTTAAATACAACCCTAAATTTGACCCTAAACCTAATTTTGACCGAAAACCCTAATTTTTTCCCAAACATATTTTTACCTTAAACTCAAATTTAAACCAAAACCATAATTTTGACAAAAATCCAAATATTAAAAACCTAACCTAATTATAACTAAGACAATTTTAACTCAAACCCAAATTCAAACGTAAATTTTGACCGAAAACCTAATTTGGACAAAAACCCAAATTTTAACTAAAACCCAATTCTAACCTATCTAATTTTGACCAAAAACATAACCCAAGACTAAAGCTAAATTTTGACCAAAACCTAATTTTCACATAAAAAAATGTAAAAAACCTTATTTTGACCATATATTTATTAACTAAAACCCAAATTCAAACCAAAATTTGCCCCAAACCATAATTGACCAAAACCCTAATTATAATCAAAACCTAATTAACCCAATATTTTTGACCCAAAACCAAAATTTAACCAATACCAAATTAACCCAAAACCCTAATTTTCCCCAAAACCACCCAATTTTGACCAAAAACCTAATTTTTTAACCAAACCCAAATTCTCACCCTAAACCGGTAAAAATTTTAACCAAAACCCTAATAAACCTAATTTGGTGACCCAAAACCTAGTTTTAACCAAAACCCAAATTTTAACCCAAAAGCTAATTCTAAACCTATTTTTTAACCAAAAACAAAGCAAATTTTAACCCAAACGCAAATTTTAACCCAAACACTAATTTTGAAACTAAATTTTGAAAACCTAATTTTAACTCAAACCTCCTAATTTACCCAAAACCCGGTTTAAAAAACCCTAATTGACCAAAAATCTATTTTGTAAAACCTAATTTTAACTCGAAACAGAAATTAACCAAAACCTAATTTTGACCAAAAACCAGATTTTAACTCAAAATAAATTCTAACTTTGAGCCTAATTTACCCAAACCATTACTAGGAACACTAATTTTACCCATTACCCTAAATTTAACCAAAACCCTAATTTTGACCAACCTAAATTTTATTTCCAAAACTATATTAACCCTAAACCTAATTTGATAAACTAATTTTACTAAACCAAATTTAACAAAACCTAATTTTAACCCCCCTAATTTTGACCTACCATAATTATACTCAAAACCTAATTTAACCCAAAACTCAATTTTCCTTAAAACCTAATTCCAAAAACCCTAATTTTACCAAAAAACATAATTTATCTGTATTCATCTAAAACCACTAATCGAACTCTAATTTTAATAAAAACCTAAATTTACCCAATATTCTGTTTTGACCCAAAACCTAATTTTGACTCAAACCAAATTTGACCAAACCTAATTATTAAAATCAAATTTTTAACTAAAACCAAATCCCAATAGCTAATTTTTAATCAACCATAATTTTGTCTAGACCTAATTTTCTTGAAAACCAATCTAATCTATGCCTAATTTTCACCAAAACGTAGTTTTCCCCTTAATTTCATCCAAAGCCCTGATTTGACAAAACAATAATTTTAACCAAAACAAAAAATTTAAACCAGACTCTAATTTTGACCAAAACATTTACAAAACAAATTCTATTCAAACAATTTTGTCTAATTTTACTTAAAACCCTAATTTTAACTCTAAACCATAAATTTGACCCAAAACCTAAATTTAACCCTATACCAATATTTTTAACTCAAAACCCAATTCTAAAACCCTAATTTTACCTAAAACCAATTTTAACTAAACTCAAATTTAACAGCTTAATTTTAAGAAAACCTAATTAAACCCTATTTTATCCCTAAGTCCTAATTTTGACCAAACAAATTTAACTCAACCAAAATTTATAAAGTCCTAATTTTACAAAAACCAAATTTGACCGAAAACCTAATTCTAACTTATTTTTGACCCAAAACCTATTTTTAACTCAAAGCACAAATTTTGACCCTAAACCAAGTTTTTACCAAAACCTAAGACCAATACATAATTCTAACTAAAACCAAAATTTTTAACCAACCAATTTTAACTCAAACAACCTAAACTCAAAACCTAATTTTTATGAAAACCCTAATGTAACTCAAACCAAATTCTAACCCTAATTTTAAATTTTGACTCAAAACCTAATTTTAACCCAAAACCAATTTTAACCAAAAATTTTGCCAAACTTTAATTAATACAAAGCCAAAATTATACCCTAAACCTAATTTTAACTAAAACTAAGCTTGACAAAAAACCAATATTTAAAACTTAATTTTTACTCAAACCCTAGGTAAAACACAAATTTGAAAACCTAATTTTACCAAAAACAAATTTCCCAAACATTTTTACAAACTTAAATTCCTTAATACCCCTAATTTGACATAAATCCTAAACGATGACCCAGACCCTAATTTTAACTTAAACCCCAAATATTAACTCTATACAAATTTTAATCTAAGGCCCTAAGTTTAACCAAACTAATTTGCCTAAACCCCAAATTTAACCCAAAACCCGATTCTTCAAACATTTTTAACTCAAACCCAATTCTAACTTAAAGCCTATATTTTGACCCAAAACCTAATTAATAAAACCATAATTTTAACCCAAGACCATAATTTAGCCCAAAACTAATTTGACCAAAACCCTAAATTAACCAGAAACTAAAGTGTCCAAAACCTAATTTTATCCAAAATCCTATTTTTAACCCAATTTTAACCTAAACCCTAATTTAAACCTAATTTATCCAAAAATTTTAACCCAAAATCTAAATTTTGACCAAATCTATTTTTAACTCAAAACCCAAATTTTAAACCATAAAGTTATAACCCTAAAATTAATAATTTTGACAAACCTATTTAACCAAAACCCAAATTTAAACTAAACCAGTTGTCCAAAACCCTAATTTTTATCCAAACATAAATTTAACCCTCAAACCTAATATTAACTCAAAGCTAATTCCCCAAATAATTTTACCAAACCAAATTTTCAAAATTAAATTTAACCAAAACCCAAATTTGATCAAACCCTAATTTACCCAGAACAATTTTACCCAAAAAATTAACCCAATTTTTACCCAAACTAATTTTGAGCCAAAACCCTAATTAAAAAAGCAAATTTTATCAAAACCTAATTTCCAAACTCTATTACCAAATCAATTCAAACCTAATTTTCCCTAAACCTAAATTGACCCAAAACCTAATTTTGAAAAACCCATTTTAACCTAAACTAAATTCTACCCCTAAAAATTTAATTTTTACCCAAAACCTAATTTTAACCCTAAAACCCTAATTTTAACTAAAATCTAATTTAAAACCCAAATATTATAAAACCTAATTTTACCCAAAACGAATTTTTTAACTAAAACCCAAATTTTAACCTAAACCCTAATTTTAACTAAACTAAAATTTGACCCAAAACCAAATACCAAAACCCTAATTTCAACAAACAATTCTAATTTTGACACTAAATTTAACCAAAAACAAATTTTTACCCAAGCCTAATTTTGACTGAAACCCTAATTTTAACCAAAAACCAAATTCCTAACCCTAATTTTGACTAAAAATCAATTTTTAACAACCAAATGTCAAGCAAAACCTAAATTTTGAAATCCTAATTCTAACTAATTAAACAAACCCTAATTCTAACCTATTTTTGACCAAAACCCTATTTTTAACTCAAAACCCTAATTCAAACCCCAACACTAATTTTAAACAAAACCAAATTTTAAACCAAACCAAATTTTAACCCAAAACCTAAAAAAATTTTAACCATAATTTGACCCAAAACTAATATTGACCCTAGAACCTAATTTTCTCCAAAACCTATTTTTATCTCAAACCAAAATCTATTCAAGCAAGCTAGATTGAAAAACCCTAATTTTGACCCCGAAACCAAAATTTTAACCCAAACCCTAATTCTAACCCTATTTATTCAAAACCTATTTCAAACCCCAAGCTCTAACATTAATTTGGTAAAACCCAAATTTTTAGTAAATTTTAACCTAGTTTTACAAAACCTAAATTTTAACCCTAAACCTAATTCCGAACACGAGCCTGTTACGACACCTAATTTTAACCTAAACCTATTTTGACCCCAAAACCTATTTTTAACTCAAAACCTAATTAACCTCAAGCCTAATTTACCCAAACCCCTAATTTTCACCCAAAATCTATTTTTAACTCAATATCCAATTCCATAACCTAATTTTACCGAAACCAAATTTTGACCAGAAACCTAGTTTAACCCAATACCTAATTTTAACTTATTACATCCTATTTTAACTCAAAACCTAATTCATTAATCCCAAAACACTAATTTTATTAAAAACCCAAATTTTAACCAAACAAATTTTAATAAGTTCTAATTTTGACCCAAAACCTAATTTTAACTACATAATTTTAACCCTAAACGCTAATATTGACCCAAAACCAAATTTTTGAAAACCCAATTTTAACCAAAACCAAAGGCCCTGGTGACCTAAAACCCTAATTTTAACCACAAACCCTAATTCTAACCCTAAACGCCTAATTTAAAACCAATTTTTAACCAAAAACCAAATTCTACAACCAAAAACCCCTAAAGACCCAAACCAATTTTGACCTAAAACCTAATTTACCTAATTTTACCAAAGACGCTAATTTTGACAAAAACCTAATTTACAACAAAAACCTAATTTGACCCTAAACCCTAAATTTGATAAATCTATTTTAACCCAAAACCATAAATTCTAACCCAAAGCATATTTTTGACCCTAAACACAATTTTTACCCAAAACCTAAAAATCAAACCAATCTAATTTTGACCCAAAACCTAGTTTTGACCCAAACCTAATTTTTACCCAAAATAATTCAACAAAACCTAATTTTGACCCTAACTAAACACCTTAATTTTTGACCCTAAACCCTAAATTTTGACCCAAAACCTAATTTTTAACCAAAAACCCAAATTTTAACCAAAGAAAAGCTAAATTTGACCAAAACCCTAATTTTCTCTAAAACCATAATTTTAACTCGCACCCAATGAATTCTACAACCACTCATTAATGTTTTGACCAAACCAATTTTTAACTCAAAACTCTAATTTTTGACCCAAAACACTAATTTTGAAAAATAAATTTAACCAAACCAAATTTCATAGAATAAATTTTAGCAAACCAATTTTCACTAAAGCCCAAATTTCAACCAGAACCCTAATTTTGACCAAATCTAATTTTAACTCAAAACCTAATTCAAACCAAAACCCTAGTCTAAAACCTAATTTGACAAAACCATAATTTTAACTAAACCTAATTCTAACTAGCTATTTTTGACCCAAAACCTAATTTTACCTTAAACCTAATTTTCACCCAAACTCAACAAAGTAATTTTAACCAAAAGCAAAATTTAATAAAACCTAATTTTAACCCTAAACACCTAATTTTAACCAAACCAGAACTTTAGCCCAAAAAACCCAAAAAACAAAAAAACCCTAATTCAATACTATTTTTAACTCAAAACCATAACCTACCTAATTTTACCCAACGTAATTTTTACCCAAACCTAATTTTACAAAAAACCTAATAACCAACCTAATTAACCCAAACCTCAAATTTTTGACCCAAAACCATAATTTGGACCATAAACCTAATTTTACCAAAACCATTTTTAACTCAAAACCCAAATTCTAACACAAGCCTAATTTTGACCTAAAACCCTAATTCCAAAACCCTATTTTTAACTAAACCCAAATTTTAACCAACACCCTAATTTTGACCCCAAACTCAAATTTTGACCCAAAACCTAATTTTAACCTAATGCTAATTTTAACCCTATTTTTGACCCAAGCCATATTTTTAACCCAACCTAATTCAAACCCCAAAGCTAATTTTAACCCAAAACCTACACTTACCAGAAACTGATTTAACCTTAAAACATAATTTTTAACACCTCTAATTTTGACCCCAAAACCCTAATTAACCCTAGACCCACAACAAATTACCAGACCTTAATTTTTGTTAAAACCCAATTTTTAACTCAAAACCCCAAATTCACCCTAAACCTAATTTTGACCCAAAACCGAAAAAAACCCTAATTCTACCAAAACCATAATTCTAACCACAGCTATTTTTGACGAAACCATAATTTAAACCCAAAACCCTAATTTTAACCCAAACCCTAATTTTAACCCAAAACCATAATTTTAACCCAAAACCTAATTTTACCAAAACCCTAATTTTAATCCTAAAACCATAAATTTGACCCGAAACCCTAATTTTACTAAAACCTAATTTTTTAACACCAAACCTAATTCTAACCCTAAATTTTGTACCCAAACCAATTTTTGACCCAAAACCCATTTTAAACCCAAAACTCTAATTTTGACATTAAACCCTAATTTTAACCCCCCAAACCCCAATTTTAACCCAAAACCCAAATTTTAACCCAAAACCAATTTTGACCCAAAACCCTAATTTTGACCATAAACCCTAATTTGACCCAAACCCTAATTTTAACCAAAAACCAAAATTTTAACCCTAACCCCTAATTTTAACTCAAACCCAATTTTAACCCAAAACCCTAATTTTAACACAAAACCCAAATTTTACCCCAAACCCAAATTTTAACCAACCCTAATTTTTTCCCAAAACCCTAATTTAACCCTAAACCCTAATAACCCTAATTTTGACCCAAAAACCCATTTTTAACTCAAAACCCAAATTTTAACCCAAACGCTAATTTTGACCCGAAACCCTAATTTTGACCAAACCCTAATTTTGACCCGCAACCCTAATTCTCACCCAAAACCCTAATTTTGACCCGAAACCCTAAATTTTAACTCAAAACCCTAATTCAAACCCCAAAGCTCTAATTTTGACCAAAAACCATAATTTTAACCCAAAACCCTAATTTTGACCCAAACCTAATTTAAACCTAGCCCTAATTTTAACCCAAACCCTAATTTTAACCAAACTAATTTTACCCAAACCCTAATTTTAACCCAAAACCCTAATTTTCACCAAACCCTAATTTTTAACTCAAAACCCAAATTAACCTAAACCCTAATTTTACCCAAACCTAATTTTAACCCAAAACCTAATTTTAACCCAAAACCCTTTGACCAAAAACCTTAATTTAACTCCAAAAACTAACAAACCCCAAATAACCCAAACCTAATTTTGACCCAAAACCCTAAATTTGACTCAAAACCCCAATTTAACCCAAAACCTAATTTTAACCCAAAACCCAAATTTTAACCCCAACCCTAATTTTGCCCAAACCCCATTTTGACTCAAACCCAAATTCTAACCCTAAGCCCTAATTTTGACCCAAAACCCTAATTTTGACCAAAACCTAATTTTAACCCAAACCAAATTCTAACCCAACATAATTTTGACCCAAAACCCTAATTTAACAAAACCTAATTTTGACACCAAACACTAATTTTAACCCAAAACCCTAATTTGGACCCAAAACCCTAATTTTGACCCAAAACCCAATTTTGACCCAAAACCAAATTTTGACCCTAAACCCTAAATTTGACCTGAAACCCTAATTTTGACCAAAACCCTAATCAAACCTAATTTTAACCCAAATTTTTAACCAAAACCCTAATTTTTAACTCAAAACCCTAATGGACCCAAAACCCTAATTTGACCCAAAACCTAATTCCCCAAAACCCTATTTTTAACTCAAAATCCAAATTTAAACCCAAACCTAATTTTGACCCAAATACTAAATTACCCAAAATTACTCTAATTTTGACACCAAAACCCTAATTTTAACCCAAAACCCAATTTAAACCGAGAAACCCTAATTTTAACCCAAACCTAAATTTTAACCCAAAGGTTTTGACCCTAAACCTAATTCAAACCAAAACCCTCATTTTGACCCAAAACCCTAATTTTAACACAGAACTCTAATTTTAACCAAGCAATTTAACAAAACCCTAATTTTAACTTCCAAAACCCTAATTTTACCCAAAACCATAATTTTGACCCAAAACCCTAAAAACAAAACAAAAAACCCAAACCTAATTTTGACCAAAAACCCTAATTTTAACCCAAAAACCCAAATTTTAACCCAAAACCCTAATTTGACCAAAACCAAATTTTACCCAAATCCAATTTTAACAAATCCCTAATTTCAATTTAAACTATAAACCTAATTGTGACCCTAAACCCTAATTTTACCCAAAAAAACCTAATTTTAACCCAAAACCTTAATTAAAACCTAAAACATAATTTTGACCCAAAACCTAATTTTACAAAACCTAATTTTAACTAAAACAAATTTTAACCCAAAACCTAAATTTTAACCAAAACCCTAATTTAACCAAAACCCTAATTTTAACCAAAACCCTAATTTAACCCAGAACCCTAATTTTACCCAAAACCAATAATTTTGACCGAAACCCAAATTCTTACCTAAACCCAAATTTTACCCTAACCCTAATTTTGACCCAAAACTCTAATTTTAACCAAAAAACCTAATTTTAACCCAAAACCCTAATTCTTCAACAAAACCCTATTTTTGACCCAAAACCCAAATTTAACCCAAACCCAAATTTTAACCCAAACCCTAATTTTAACCGAAAACCCAAATTCAAAACCTAATTTTGACCCAAAACTTAAATTTTACCCTAGACCCTAATTTTGACCAAAATCCATTTTTAACTCAAAACCCTAATTCTAACCTAAAGCCCTAATTTTGCACCCTAATTTTGACGCAAAACCCTAATTTTAACACAAACCCTAATTCTAACCCCAAACCATAATTTTAACTCAAAACTCTAATTCAACCCTAAACCTAAATTTTTACCCAAAACCCTAATTTTAACCAAAACCAGAATTTTAACCCAAACCCAAATTTTAACCCAAAACCCTAATTTTTACTCAAAACCCTAATTTAACCAAACCCTAATTTTAACCCTAAACCCTAAATTTACCCAAGCCCTAATTTACCCAAAACCCAATTTTGACCAAAAGCTAATTCTAACTCCAAAAACCTTAATTTTAACCTAACCCCTAATTTTAACTCAAAACCTAATTCCCCCCAACCCTAATTTTGATCCAAAACCCTAATTTGAACCAAAAACCCAAATTTTAACCCAAACCCTAATTTTTACCCAAAGCTCTAATTTTGACCCAAAACCCAATTCAAACCCTAATTTTGACTCTAAACCTAAATTTAACCAAAACCCTAATTTTAACTCAAAACCCAATTTAACCCAAAGCCCAAATTTTAACCCAAAACCCTAATTTTGACCCAAAACCCTAATTTTAACCCAAAACCGTAATTTACAACCCTATTTTACCTCCAAACCTAATTTTACACAAACCCCAAACACCCAAATTTTAACTAAAACCCAAATTTTGACCATAAACCCAAATTTTAACCCAAAACCATAATTTTAACCCAACTCTAATTTTGAACCCAAAACCCTAATTTAAAACCCTAATTTTACCCCAATAACCTAAATTTGACCCAAACCCAATTTCTGACCCAAATCTTAATTTTAATTCCAAATCTCAATTTTGACCTTAAACCCTAATTCCCAAACCCTAATTTTAACCTATCAACCATAATAACCAAACGCTAATTTTGACCCAAAACTCTAATTTTAACCCAAAACCGAAATTTTAACCCAAAACCCTAATTTTACCCCAAACCCAAATTTTAACCCGAAGGCTAAATTCTAACCCTATTTTTGACCTAAAACCCTATTTTTAACTCAAAACCTAATTCTAACCCCAAACCTTTTTTGACCCAAAACCCTAATTTGACCAAAACCCTAATTTTAACTAAACCCTAAATTTGACCCAAAACCTAATTTTGACCGAAGACCCTAATTCAAACCCTAATTTTAACCCTAAACCCTAAATTTGACCCAAGACCATAATTTTGACCCCAAACCCAATTTTAACTCAAAACAAATTCTAACCCTAAGCCAATTTTTGACCCAAAACCCTAATTTTGACAAAAACCCTAATTCAAAACCTAATTTTAACCAAAACCTAATTACCCTAATTTTAACCCAAAACCAAATTTAACCCAAAACCCAATTTTTTACCCAGAAATCCCAAATTTTAAAAACCCTATTTACCAAAAACCCAAATTTTAACCAAAACCAATTTTAACCCTAAGCCCTAATTTTGACCCAAACCCTAATTTTAACCCAAAACCTCTATTTTTAACTCAAAACCTAAATTCTAACAGTAAACCCTAATTCTGACCCAAAACCCTAATTTTGACCCAAAACCCTAATTTAAACCCAATACCCAAAACCCTATTTTGACCCAAACCCAAATTTTAACTCAAAACCTAATTCGACCCCAAACCCTATTTTAAATCAAAACCCTAATCTAACCTCAGCCCTAATTTGGACCCAAACCCTAATTTTGACCACAAAACCCAACCTGAAGAAATCCTAATTTTAACCTAAACCTCAATTTTACCCAAAACCCTAATTTACCAAAACCCCATTTTTGACTCTAATCCCTAAATTTGACCCCAAACCTAATTTTGACCCAAAACCCAATTCCAAACCCAAACCCCCCAAACCCAAACCCTAATTATTAACTAAAAACCCTAATTCTAACCCCAAACCCTTTAATTATAACTCAAAACCCTAATTTTGACCAAAACCCAAATTTTAACCAAAAACCTATTTTTAACCCAAACCTCTAATTTTTACCCCAAACCCTAATTTTAACCCTAATTTACCCTAAACCCTAATTTTACCTAAACCCTAATTGACCCAAAACCCAAATTTTAACCCAACCCAAATTAACCCCAAACCAATTATGACCAAAAACCCCAATTACAAACCCTAATAAATTTGACCCCAAAACCTAAATTGACCCAAACCCCTAATTTGACCTAAAACCCTATTTTAACTCAAAACTAAATCCAACCCCCAATCCTAATTTTCCCAAAACCCTAATTTTGACCCGAAACCCCAAATTTTAACTCAAACCCAAATTTTGAACCCAAAACTCTAATTTTCCCAAAAACCTAACAAACCTAATTACCGAAAACCACAGAAATTATTAACCCAAAACTCTAATTTTAACCCAAAACTCCATTTTTAACTCAAACCCAATTAGGACCAAAACCTAATTTTTAACACAAAACCCAAATTTTTACCCAAAACCCTAAAAACCTAACGACCCAAAACCCTAATTTTGACCCAAAACCCAAATTATTACCTGAAAACCCGAATTTTAACCCAAAACTCTAATTTTGACCTGAAACCCAAATTTGAACCCGAAACAAAATTCAAAAACCTAAATTATGACCCAAAACCCCATTTTTAACTCAAAACCCAAATTCACCCAAAACGCTAATTGACCCCAAACCTAATTTTCACCAAAAACCTAAAACCTTAAAAACCCAAAACCCAATTCTAACCCAAACTCTAATTTTAAATAAACTCCTAATTCAAACCCTAAACCCCAATCCCTAAATTTGACCCAAAACCTCACTTCCACAAACCCATATACTTAACTCAAAACCCAAATTTTAACCCAAGCCTAATTTTACCCAAAACCAAAACCCTGACCCAAAAACCCAAATTCATAACCAAACCCAAATTTTAACTCCAAAACCCTAAATACAAAACCCAAACCTAATTTTCACCCAAACCCTAATTTAACCGAAAACCTAATTCTAACCCCCAAACCTAATTTTAACCCAAAACCCCGTAAACAACAATTTGGACCAGAAACTAAATTTTAACCCCAAACTAACTTTTAACCCAAAAGCTCTAATTTTGACCCCAAGCCACCAATTTTGATCCGAACCCCATATTTTAACTCAAATCCCAAATTTTAACCAAACCCAAGTTTTAACCCAAAACCTAATTTTCACCCAAAACCCTAATTTTCAACCAAAACGCCTACATTTTCACCCAAAACCCTAATTTTAACTCAAAACTTAAATTTTAACCCAAAACCTAATTTTAACCCAAAACCCCACCTAACCTAAACCCTACTTTGACCCAAAACCCATTTTTAACTCAACTCAACCTAACTTTAAACCCAAAACCTAATTTTGACCAAAAACCCTAATTTTCCCCACCAAACCTAATTTTAACACCCAACCTAAATTTTAACTCCTAAGCCTAAATTTGACCCAAAACCCTAATTTTGACAAAACCTAATTTTGACCAAAAACCCTATACAATTTAACCCCCGCACCCTAATTTTGACCCAGAAACCCTAATTTTAAACCACAAAACCCAAATTTTAACTCTAACCCTAATAACCCAAACTAATCTTGACCAAAAAACCCTAATTTTAACCAAAACCCTAATTTAACCCAAACCTAATTTTGACCCAAGCCATTTCAACTCAAAACTAAATTAATCCAAAGCCTAATTTTGTACCTCAAACCCTAATCCTAACCCAACCAAAACCTAATTCTAACCAAACTCTAATTTGACCCAAAACCCCATTTTTAACTCGAAACAAATTCAATATTTAATTTGACCCCCAACCCTAATTTTACTTAACCCTGATACAAACCAAAAACCTAAATTTTAACCCTAAACCCTATTTTTAACTCAAACCTAATTCCAACCCCAAACCCTAATTCTAACCCTAATGACCAACCTTAATTTTAATCCAAAACCCTATTCTAACCCATAAACCTAATTATTAATTTCTAAAACCCAAAAATTTTTAACCAAAATCCTAAATTTACCCCACAGACCCTACTTTTGACCCAAACCCAAACAACTAAAACAAATTTTAACACGCAAAGGCTAATTTTGACCCAAACCCTAATTTTGACCCTAAACCCCTAACTCCTACCAAACCCTATTTTAACTCAAACCCAAATTCTAACCCGAAACCCCTAACTTTGACCGAAACCCTAATTTAACCCAAAACCCTAATCCTAACCCCTATTTTTGACCCAAAACCCTATTTTAACTCAAAACCCTAATTCAAACTCCTGCTAATTTTGACCCAAAACCCTAATTTGGACCAAAAACACAAATTTAAGCGAAAACCCAAATTTTAACCCAACTCTAATTTGTCCCAAAACCCTAATTCAAACCCTAATTTTGACCCTAAACCCCACAATGGACCCCCAAAAACCTAATTTTTGACTGAACCCCCATTTTTAACTCAAAACCCAAATGATAACCCTAAACCCTAATTTTGACACAAGACCATAATTTTGACCGAAACCCTAATTTTAACCCAAAACCCTAATTCTGACCAAAAACAAAAATTTTAACCGAAAAAATTTTTTAACCCCAAAACCAATTGACACAAAACACAATTTAAACAAAAACCCAGCATTTTAACCCAAACTCTAATTTTGACCGTGAAACCCAAATTTTAACCCCCCTTACCCAAAACCCCCAAACATACGAACCCAAAACTCAAAATTTAACCCAAAACCCCCATTTTTAACTCAAAACCCAAATTCAAACCCCCAACCTATTTTTGGACCCAAAACCCCAATTGGACCAAACAACCCAAAATTACAACCCAAAACCCCATTTTTAACCAAAAACACCCCAAACACTATTCACAATTGGACCGCAAATTTTAACTCCAAAACGGCGCCTAATTCCTTGACCCGAATACCAATTTGGACCCAAAACTGAAGTTTACACAAAACTCAAAATTTTAACTCAAAACCCTAAATTTTGACCCAAAACCCTAATACCACCCAAAACCCTATTTTTAACCCAAACCCTAATCCAAACCCCCCCCAAACGCTAATTCTGACTCCAAACCACCAATTTGGACCAAAAACCCAAAGTTTTAACCCAAACCTAATTTTAACACAAAGCTCTAATTTTGACCCTAAACCCTAATTTTTGACTCAAAACCCCCAACACCCAACCCAAAAGCCTAATTTTGACCCAAAACCCTAATTTTGACCCGAAACCCTAATTTTCACCCTAAACCCTATTTTTAACTCGAAACCCAAATTCTAACCCTAAGCCTAAATTTTGACCCGAAACCCTAATTTTGACCCAAAACCCTATTTTTAACTCAAAACCCTAATTCAAACCCCAAACGCTAATTTTGACCAAAAACCCTAATTTGGACCAAAAACCCAAATTTTAACCAAAAACCCAAATTTTAACCCAAAACCCTAACTTTGACCCAAAACCCTAATTTTCACCGAAACCCCTACTCTTTCTCGAAACACAAATTCTAACCCTAAGCCTAAAATTTGACCCAAAACCCTAATTTTGACCCAAAACCCTATTTTTGACCCAAAACCCTAATTCAAACCCCAAACGCTAATTTTGACCCAAAACCCTAATTTGGACCAAAAACCCAAATTTTAACCAAAAACCCAAATTTGACACAAAAACCTAATTCAAACCATAATTTTGACCATAAACCCTAAATTTGACCCAGACCCTAATTTTGACCCAAAACCCAATTTTCAACTCAAAACCCAAATTCTAACCCTAAGCCCTAATTTTGACCGAAAACCCTAATTCTGACCCGAAACCCTAATTATAACCCAAAACCCTAATTTTATTGAAACCCAATTTTAACTCAAAACCCAAATTCTAACCCTAAGCCCTAATTCTACCCCAAACCCAACCCACAATTTTACCGGAAACCCTAATTCTAACCCAAAACCCTAATTCTAACCCTATTTATGACCCAAAACCCTATTTTTAACTCAAAACCCTAATTCAAACCCAAAACCCTAATTTTGACCCGAAACCCTAATTTTAACCCAAAACCCTAATTCTAACCCTAATTTTGACCCGAAACCCTAATTTTAATACAAAACCCTATTCTAACCCTATTTATGACCCAAAACCCTAATTCAAACCCCAAACGCTAAATTTGACACCAAACCCAAAATTTTACCCAAAAACCTAATTTTAACCCAAAGCTCTAATTTTGACCCAAAACCCATAATCAAACCTAATTTTGACACAAAACCTAAACAAATTTGGACCCAAAACCTATTTTTAAATCAAAACCCAAATTCTAACCCTAAGCCAAAATTTTGACCAAACCTAATTTTTCCCAAACCCTATTTTGGACCCAAAACCTATTTTTAACTCAAAACCTAATTCAAACCCCAAACGCTAATTTTGACCAAAACCCTAATTTGGACCAAAAACACAAATTTTAACCAAGCCAAATTTTAAACCAAAAACCTAATTCTCCCCCAAAACCCTATTTTTAACTCAAACCCAAATTCTAACCCTAAGCCTAAAATTTAACAAAACCTAATTCAGACCCAAAACCCTAATTTTCCAACCAAAAACCAAATATAACCAAAAACCCCAATTTAACCCCAAACCTAATTTTGACCCAAAACCCTAATTCAAACCCAAACTTTGACCCTAAACCTAAATTTGACCCAAAACCCTAATTTTGACCCAAAACCCTATTTTTAACTCAAAAACCAAAACCGACAAACCTAATTTTAACCCAAAACCCAATTCTAACCCTATTTTTAACTCAAAACCTTAATTCAAACCCCAATCACTAATTTTGTCCCAAAACCCTAATTTGGACCAAAACCCAAATTTTAACTTAAAACCTTAATTTTAACCCAAAGCTCTAATTTTGACCCAGAACCCTAATTCAAACCAATTTTGACCATAAACCCACCTTTTGATCAAAAACCCCATTTTAACTCAAAACCCAATTCTAACCCTAAGCCCTAATTTTGACCCAAACCCTAATTATGAACCAAATTTTGACCAAAACTCTAATTTTGACAAAACCCAAATTCTAACCTAAGCCCAAATTTGATCCAAACCCTAATTTTCACCGGAAACCCTAATTTTAACCCAAAACCCAACTTACCCTATTTTTGACCCAAAACCCTATTTTTAACACAACCTAATTCAAACTCCAACCTAATTTGACCCAAACCCCTAATTTGGACCAAAACCAAATTTTAACCAAAAACCCTAATTTTAACCCCAAAGCTCTAATTTTGACCCAAAACCCTAATTCAAACCCTAACTTTGACCCTAAACCCTAAATTTGACCCAAAACCCTAATTTTGACCCAAAAGCCATTTTTAACTCAAAACCCAATTTCTAACCCTAATTTTGACCCGAAACCCTAATTTTGACCGAAAACTACTAATTTTAACCCAATTTTTGACCCAAACCCTATTTTTAACTCAAAATCCTTATTAAACCCTAAACGTAATTTTGACCCAAAACCCAAATTTTAACCCAAAACCAAACCCAAACCCTTCCTTTCACCCAAAACTCCTAATTTTGACCCAAAACTCTAATTTTAACCCAAAACCCTAATTTTGACCCAAAACCCTAAATTTAACTCAAAACCTAAATTCTAACCCAAACCCTAATTTTGACCCAAAACCCTAAATTTCTCCCGAAACCCTAATTCCCAAAACCCTAATTTTGACTCCAAAACCTAAATTTGACCCAACACCCTAATTTTGACCCAAAACCGAATTTTAACCGAACCCAAATTTTAACCAAAAACCCAAATTTTAACCCAAAGCTCTATTTTTGACCCTAAACCCTAATTTTCACCCAAACCCCTATTTTTAACTCAAAACCCAAATTCTAACCATAAGCCCAAATTTTGACACAAAACCCTAATTTTGACCCAATTCCCTAATTTTAACCCAAAACCCTAATTCTAACACTATTTTTGACCCAAAACACGAGTTTTAACTCAATACCCTAACCCAAACCCCTAACGATAATTTTCAACCAAAACCCAATTTGGACCAAAAACCCAAATTTTAACCCAAAACCCTAATTTCAACCCAAAGCTCTAATTTTGAACCAAAACCCAAACCTCAAACAAACAACCCTAATTTTGACACTAAACCCTAAATTTGGACCAAAAACCTAAATTTGGACCAAAACCCAAATTTTTACCCAAAACCTTAATTTTGACCAAAAACCCTAATTCAAACCCCACCTAATTTTGACCATAAAACCTAAATTTGACCCAAGACCCTAATTTTGACCCAAAACCCTATTTTAACCCAAATTTTAACTCAAACCCAAATTCTAAACCTAAACCCCAAATTTTGACCCAAAACCCTAATTTACCCTAAAACCTAATTCTAAACTAAAACAAAACACTAATTCTAACCCCAAAGCTAATTTTGACTAAAACCCTAATTTGTACCAAAAACCCAAATATTAACCCAAAACGCTAATTTTGACCGAAAGCTCTAATTTTGACCCAAAACCCTAATTATCACCTAAACCCTAATTTTCCCAAACCTCTCACCCAAATTCTAACCCTAAGCCTAAATTTTGACCCAAAACCCTAATTTTGACCCGAAACCCTAATTTGTACCAAAAACCCAAATTTTAACCCGAAACCCAAATTTTGACCCGAAACCCTAATTTTAACCCAAAACCCTAATTCTAATCCTATTTTTGACCCAAAACCTTATTTTTAACTCAAAACCCTAATTCAAACCCCAAACGCTAATTTTGACACAAAACCCTAATTTGACCCAAAACAAAATTAACCAAAAACCTAATTTTAACCCAAAGCCAAATTTACCTCTTTTGACCGAAAACCCTAATTCAAACCTAATTAGGACCATAAACCCTAAATTTGACCCAAGACCCTATTTTACCCTAAACCCATTTTTTAACTCAAAACCCAAATTTTGACCTAAGCCCTAATTTGACCCAAAACCCTAATTTTAACCAAAAACCTAATTATAAACCAAAAACCTAAATCTAACCCTATTTTTGACCCAAAACCCTATTTTTAACTCAAAACCCTAATTCAAACTCCAAACACTAATTTTGACCCAAAACCCTAACTTGGACCAAAAACTAAATTTTAACCCAAAACCCAAATTTACCCCACCTACCCCTAATTTTGACCCAAAACCCTAATTTGGACATAAAACCCAAATTTTAACCAAAAACCAAATTTTAACCCCAAAACCCTAATTTTGATCCAAAACCCTAATTTTGACCCTAAACCCTAATTTTACCCTAAAACCCTATTTTTAACTCAAAACCCAAATTCTAACCCGAAGCCATTTGACCCGAACCTTTGAACCAGAACCCTAATTTTAACCCAAAACCCTAATTCTAACCCACCCTAATTTGACCCAATACCCTAATTTTAACACAAAACCCTAATTTAAACCCCAAACGCTAATTTCGACCCAAAACCCTAATTTTACCAAAAACCCAAATTTTTAAACCCAAAACCCAAATTTAACCCAAAGCTCTAATTTTGTCCCAAAACCCTAATTCAAAACCTAATTTTTGACCCTAAACCCGAAATTTGACCCAAAACCCTAATTTTAACCCAAACCCCATTTTTAACTCAAAACCCAAATTATAACCCTAAACCCTAATTTTGACACCAAACCATAATTTTGACCCGAACCCTAATTTTAACCTAAAACCCTAATTTGGACCAAAAACCCAGATTTTAACCCGAAACCCAAATTCTAACCCAAAACTCTAATTTTGACCACCTAAACCACCTAATTTTACCAAAACCACCACAATTTTCACCCAAACCAAAATTTAACCCAAACCCAATTTTGACCCAAAACCCCAATTTTAACTCAAAACCCTAATTCAAACCCCAAAACCCTATTTTTGACCCAAAACCCTAATTTGGACCAAAAACCTAAATTTTAACCCAAAACCCTAATTTTAACCCAAGCCCTAATTTTAACCGAAAACCCCCTAATTCAAATCCTAATTTTGACCTAAACCCTAAATTTGACCCAAGACCTAATTTTACCCAAAACCCCATTTTTAACTCAAACCTAATTTTAACCCTAAGCCTAATTTTTGACCCAAAACCCTAATTTTAACCGAAACCCTAATTTTAACCCAACCTTTTTGACCCAAAACCCTAATTTTTAACTCAAAACCTAATTTTACCCAAAACCCTAATTTTGACCCAAACCCTAATTTTCACCTAAACCCTAAACCTTTTTTAACTCGAAACCCTAATTCCCACCCTAAGCCTAAATTTTGACCCAAACCCTAATTTTGACCCAAAACTATTTCTAACTCGAAACCCTAATTCAAACACAAACGCTAATTTTGAACCAAAACCCTAATTTGGACCAAAAACCCAAATTTTAACTAAAAACCCAAATTTACCCATTCACCCAAAACCCTAATTTTGACCCGAAACCCTAATTTTCAACCTAAACCCTATTTTTAACTCGAAACCCAAATTTTAACCCAAAACCTAATTTGCAAACCCTAATTTGACCCTAAACCCTAATTTTGACCTAAACCCTAATTTTGACCCAAAACCCAATCCCAAACCCCTAATTTTAACCCAAAACCCTAATTTTAACCAAAACCCTAATTTAACCCAAAAACAATTTTGACCCAGAACCCTAATTTTAACCCAAAAACCCAAATTTTAACCCAAAACCCTAATTTTAACTCAAAGCCTAATTTTGAACCAAAAAACCTAATTTTAACCCTAAACCCATTGGCCAAAACCCTAAATGACCCAAACCCTAATTTTGACCCAAAACCCTAATTTTAACTCAAAACCCCAATTTAACCAAAACCCAAATTTTAACCTAAGCCCTAATTTTGACCCAAAACCCTAATTTTAACCCAAAACCCAAATTTTAACCCAAAACCCTAATTTTGACCCACCCTGACCCAAAACCCTATTTTTAACTCAAAACCCAAATTCTAACGCTGAGCCCTAATTATGACCCAAAACCCTAATTCAAACCAAAAACCCTAATTTTGACCCGAAACCCTAATTCTAACCCTATTTATGACCCAAAACCCTATTTTTAACTCAACCCTAATTCAAACCCAAAACCCTAATTTTGACCCGAAACCCTAATTTTAACCCAAAACCCAAATTCTAACCCAAATCCCTAATTTTAACCCAAAAAACCCCAATTTTGACCAAAACCCAAATTTAACCCAAAACCCTAATTTTAACCCTAATTTTTGACCCAAAACCCTAATTTTAACTCAAAACCTAATTTTGACCCAAAACCAAAATTTTAACCCAAATCCTAATTTTAACCCAAAGCTCTAATTTTGACCCAAAACCCCAATACAAACCCTAATTTTGACCACAAATTTTACCCAAACCTAATTTTGACCCAAAACCCTATTTTTAACTCAAAACCCAAATTCTAACCCTAAGCCTAAATTTTGAACCAAACCTAATTTTGACCTAAAACCCTAATTTGACCCGAACCCTAATTTTAACTCAAAACCCTAATTTTAACCCCAAGCCTAATTTTGACCCAAAACCCTAATGCCAAAACAAATTCGACCAAACCCACCGAACCCAAAACCCAAACCCAACCCAATTTAAACCCAAACCCAATTTTACCCAAACCCTAATTTGACCCCAAACCCCATTTTTACCCAAAACCCCAATTTTAACCAAAACCCAAATTTTTAACCCAAACCCTAATTTCAACCCCCCAAACCCTAATTTTGACCCAAAACCCAAATCCCCCAAACCCTAACTTTGACCCTAAACCCTAAATTTGACCCAACCCAAAACCTAAATTACCCAAAACCCTAATTTTAACTCAAACCCAAATTCTAACCCTAAACCTAAGTTTGACCCAAACCCTAATTTTAACCCAAAACCTAATTCACCCATTTTAACTCAAAACCCTAATTCAAACCCCAATCACTAATTTTGTCCCAAAACCCTAATTTGGACCAAAAACCCAAATTTTAACCCAAAACCCTAATTTTAACCCAAAGCTCTAATTTTGACCCAAAACCCTATTCAAACCCAAATTTTGACCCTAAACCCAAATTTTGACCGAAAACCCCATTTTTAACTCAAAACCCAAATTCTAACCCTAAGCCCTAATTTTGACCCGAAACCCTAATTCTAACCCGAAACCTAAATTTTGACCAAAAACTCTAATTTTGACACGAAACCCAAATTCTAACCCTAAGCCCAAATTTTGACCCAAAACCCAAATTTTGACCAAAAACTCTAATTTTGACACGAAACCCAAATTCTAACCCTAAGCCCAAATTTTGACCCAAAACCCTATTTTTAACACAACGCTAATTCAAACCCCAATCGCTAATTTTGACCCAAAACCCTAATTTGGACCAAAAACCCAAATTTTAACCAAAAACCCTAATTTTAACCCCAAAGCTCTAATTTTGACCCAAAACCCTAATTCAAACCCTAACTTTGACCCTAAACCCTAAATTTGACCCAAAACCCTAATTTTGACCCAAAAGCCATTTTTAACTCAAAACCCAAATTCTAACCCTAAGCCCTAATTTTGACCCAAAACCCTAATTTTGACCTGAAACTCTAATTCTAACCCAATTTTTGACCCAAAACCCTATTTTTAACTCAAAATCCTTATTAAAACCCTAATTAATTTTGACCAAAACCCAAATTTTAACTCAAAACCCAAATTTTAACCCAAACCTCTAATTTTGACCCAAAAAAATTTGACCCAAAACTATTTTTAACTCAAAACCCAAATTCTAACAAACCCTAATTTTCCAAAACCCTAATTTTTACCCAAAACCAATTCAAACCCTAATTTTGACCCTAAACCCTAAATTTGACGACCCACCTAATTTTGTCCCAAAACCCAATTTTTAACTCAAAACCCAAATTCTAACCCTAAGCCCTAATTTTGACTCAAAACCGAATTTTAACCGAAAACCCTAATTTTAACTCAAAACCCAAATTTTAACCCAAAGCTCTAATTTTGATCCATAACCCTAATTTTGACCCAAAACCCTATTTTTAACTTAAAACCCAAATTCTAACCTAAAACCTAAATTTTGACCAAAACCCTAATTTTGATCGAAACCTAATTTTAAACCAAAACCCTAATTCTAATGCTATTTTTGACCCAAAACACTAAATTTTAACTCAAAACCCTAACTTAAACCCCAAACGCTAATTTTGACCCAAAACCCTAATTTGGACCAAAAACCCAAATTTTAACCCAAAACCCTAATTTTCACCCCGAAACTCTAATTTTGACCCAAAACACTAATTCAAACCCTCATTTTGACCCAAAACCCTAAATTTGGACCAAACCCAAATTTGGACCAAAACCCAAATTTTAACCCAAAACCTTAATTTTGACCCAAAACCCTAATTCAAACCTAATTTTGACCATAAAACTAAATTTGACCCAAACCTAATTTTGACCCAAAACCCATTTTTAACTCAAAACCCAAATTCTAAACCTAACCAATTTTGACCCAAAACCCTAATTTTGACCCAAAACCCTAATTCTAAACCTATTTTTCTCAAAACAACACTAATTCAAACCCCAACCTAATTTTGACCAAAACCCTAATTTGGACCCAAAACCTAAATATTAACCCAAAACCTAATTTTAACCCAAAGCTCTAATTTTTACCAAAAACCCTAATTTTAACCCTAAACCCTAATTTTAACTCTAAACCCAAATTATAACCCTAACCCTTAATATTGACCCAAAACCCTAATTTTGACCGAAACCCTAATTTTTACCAAAAACCAAAATTTAAACCCAAAACCCCAAATTTTGACCCGAAACCTAATTTTAACCCAACCCTAATTTTAATCCTAATTCTATTTGACCCAAAACCTTATTTTTAACTCAAAACCTAATTCAAACCCCAAACGCTAATTTTGACGACCAAAACCTAATTTTGAACCAAAAACCAAAATTTTAACCCAAAACCCAAATTTTAACCGTAAAGCTCTAATTTTGACCGAAAACCCTAATTCAAACCCTAATTAGGACCATAAACCCTAAATTTGACCCAAGACACTATTTTGACCCCAAACCCATTTTTTAACTCAAAACCCAAATTCGAACCCTAAGCCCTAATTTTGACCCAAAACCCTAATTTTGACCCGAAACCCTAATTCTAACCCAAAACCCTAATTCTAACCCTATTTTTGACCCAAAACCCTATTTTTAACTCAAAACCCTAATTCAAACTCCAAACACTAAGTTTGACCAACAACCCTAACTTGGACCAAAAACCCAAATTTTAACCCAAAGCTCTAATTTTGACTCAAAACCCTAATTTGGACACAAAACCCAAATTTTAACCAAAAACCCAAATTTTAAACCAAAGCTCTAATTTTGACCCAAAACCCTAATTTTGACCCTAAACCCTAATTTTACCCCAAAACCCTATTTTTAACTCAAAACCCAAATTCTAACCCGAAGCCCTAATTTTGACCAGAAACCCTAATTTTAACCCAAAACCCTAATTCTAACCCTATTTTTAACTCGAAACACAAATTCTAACCCTAAGCCTAAAATTTTGACCCAAAACCCTAATTCAAACCCTAACTTTGACCCTAAACACTAAATTTGACCCAAAACCCTAATTTTGACACAAAAGCCATTTTTAACTCAAAACCCAAATTCTAACCCTAATCCCTAGTTTTGACACAAAACCCTAATTTTGACCCGAAACCCTAATTTTAACCCAAAACCCTAATTCTAACCCTATTTATGACCCAAAACCCTATTTTTAACTCAAAACTCTAATTCAAACCCCAAACGCTAATTTTGACCCAAAACCCAAATTTTAACCCAAATCCCTAATTTTAACCCAAAGCTCTAATTTTGACCCAAAACCCTAAATCAAACCCTAATTTTGACACTAAACCCTAAATTTGGACCAAAAACCCTAATTTGGACCAAAAACCCAAATTTTAACCCAAAACCCTAATTTTAACCCAAAGCTCTAATTTTGACCCAAAACCCTAATTCAAACCCTAATTTTGACCATAAACCCTAAATTTGACCCAAGACCCTAATTAAAACCCTAAACGCTAATTTTGACCCAAAACCCAAATTTTAACCCAAACCCAAATTTTGACCAAAACCCATTTGACCCAAACCCTATTACCAAACCTAATTCCCAAAACCCTAACTCTCCCAAAACCTAATTTTTAACCAAAACCAAATTTTCAACTCAAAACCCAAATTCTAACCCTAAGCCCTAATTTTGACCCCAAACCCTAATTTTGACCCGTAACCCTAATTATAACCCAAAACCCTAATTATAACCGAAAACCCTAATTCTAACCCTATTTATGACCCAAAACCCTATTTTTAACTCAAAACCCTAATTCAAACCCCAAACACTAATTTTGACCCAAAACCCTAATTTTGACCCGAAACCCTAATTCTAACCCAAAACCCTAATTCTAACCCTATTTATGACCCAAAACCCTATTTTTAACTCAAAACCCTAATTCAAACCCAAAACCCTAATTTTGACCCGAAACCCTAATTTTAACCCAAAACCCTAATTCTACCAAACCTAATTTTAACCTAAACCCTAATTTTTACTCAAACCCTAATTCTGACCCACCTAATTATGACCCAAAACCCTATTCTCAAACCCATTCAAGCCCCAAACCCTAATTTTGACCCAAAACCAATTTTAACCGAAATCCCTAATTTTAACCCAAAACCTAATTTTGACCCAAAACTAATTTGCACCCAAATCAAACCCTAATTTTGACTCGAAACCCTAATTTTGACCCAAAACCCTATTTTTAAATCGAAATCCAAATTCTAACCCTAAGCCTAAATTTTGACCCGAAACCCTATTTTTGACCCGAAACCCTATTTTTGACCCAAAACCATAATTTTAACTCAAAACCCTAATTCAAACCACAAACGCTAATTTTGACCCAAAACCCTAATTTGGACCAAAAACCCAAATTTTAACCCAAACCCTAATTTTCAAAACCTATTTTTAACTCAAAACCAACTAACCCTAAGCCTAAAATTTGACCCAAAACCCTAATTTAACCAAAACCCAAATTTTAACCAAAAATCCTAATTTTAACCCCAAAGCTCTAATTTTGATAAAACCCTAATTCAAACCCTAAACTTTACCCAAACCCTAAATTTACCCAAAACCCTAATTTGACCCAAAACCCAAAACCAAAAACCTATTTTTAACTAAAAACCCAAATTCTAACCTAAAGCCCTAATTTTGACCCGAAACCCTAATTTTAACCCAAAACCCTAATTCTAACCCCCTATTTTTAACTCAAAACCCTAATTCAAACCCCAATCACTAATTTTATCACCAAACCCTAATTTTGACCAAAACCCAAATTTTAACCCAAACCCTAATTTTAACCCAAAACTCTAATTTTTGACCCAAACCCTACCCAATTCAAACCCTAAATTTTGACCCTAAACCCAAATATTGACCGAAAACCCTATTTTTAACTCAAACCCAAATTCTAACCCTAAGCCTAATTCTGAAAACCCAATTTTGACCAAAACCCTAATTTTGACCAAAACCCAAATTTTAACCCAAAGCCCAAATTTTGACCCAAAACCCTAATTTTCACCCAAACCCTAATTCCAAACCCTAATTTTGACCCTAAACCCTAATTGACCCAACACCCTAATTTTGTCCCAAAACCCGAATTTCCAAACAAATTTTAACTCAAAGCCCTAATTTTAACCCCAAGCTTAATTTTTACCCCCATTCCCCATTTTAACCCAAAACCCTAATTTTGACCCAAAACCCTAATTTTGACACAAAACCCTATTTTTAACTTAAAACCCAAATTCTAACGCTAAGCCCAAATTTTGAGCCAAAACCCTAATTTTGATCAGAAACCCTAATTTTAAACCAAAACCCTAATTCTAACGCTATTTTTGACCCAAAACCTTACTTTTAACTCAAAACCCTAACTCAAACTCCAAACACAAATTTTGACCCAAAACCCTAATTTGGACCAAAAACCCAAATTTTATCCCAAAACCCTAATTACAACCCAAAGCTCTAATTTTGACCCAAAACCCTAATTCAAACCCTAATTTTGACCCTAAAACCCAAATTTGACCCAAAACCCTAATTTTAACCAAAAACCCGGAACAAACCCAAATTTTAACCCAAAACCTTAATTTTGAGCAAAAACCCTAATTCAAACCCTAATTTTGACCATAAAATTAAAATTGACCCAAACACTAATTTTGACCAAAACCCATATTTAAACTCAAAACCCAAATTCTAAAACCTAAGCCCAAATTTTGACCCAAAACCCCAATTTTGACCCGAAACCCTAATTCTAAACCTATTTTTAACTCAAAACACTAATTCAAACCCCAAACGCTAATTTTGACCCGAAACCCTAATTTGGACCAAAAACCCAAATATTCACCCTAAACCCTATTTTTAACTCGAAACCCAAATTCTAACCCTAAGCCTAAATTTTGACCCAAAACCCTAATTTTGACCCAAAACCATAATTTTGAACCCAAACCCCAATTTTAACCCAAACCTAATTAACCCAATTTTGACCAGAAACCCTAATTTTAACCCAAAACCCTAATTCTAACCCTATTTTTGACCCAAAACCCTATTTTTAACTCAAAACCCTAATTCAAACCCCAAACGCTAATTTTGACCCAAAACCCTAATTTGGACCAAAAACACAAATTTTAACCCAAAGCTCTAATTTAAACCCTAATTTTGACCCTAAACCCTAATTCTAACCACCCTAATTGGGACCATAAACCTAAATTTGACCCAAGACACTATTTTGACCCCAAACCCATTTTTAAACCCATAACCAAAACCCAAATTCACCCTAAGCCCTAAATTTGACCCAAAACCCTAATTTTGACCCGAAACCCTAATTCTAACCCAAAACCCCAATTCTAACCCTATTTTTGACCCAAAACCCTATTTTAAACTCAAAACCCTAATTCAAACTCCAAACACTAATTTTGACCCAAAACCCTAACTTGGGACCAAAAACCCAAATTTTAACCCAAAACCCAAATTTTAACCCAAAGCTCTAATTTTGACCCAAAACCCTAATTTGGACACAAAACCCAAATTTTAACCAAAACCTAAATTTTAACCACAACCTAATTTTGACCCAAAACCCTAATTTTAACCCTAAACCACAGTTTTAACCCAAAAACCCTAATTCTAACCAAAACCCTAATTTTAACCCCACCATACCCTAAAAAAAACAACTATTTAATAAAACCCTAATTTTAACCCACTATTTTACCCAAAACCCTAATTTTGACCCAAACCCAAAACCCTAATTTTCACCCTAAACCCTAAATTTGACCCAAAACCCTATTTTTGACCCAAAAGCCATTTTTAACTCAAAACCCAAATTCTAATCCTAAGCCCTACTGTTGACCCAAAACCCTAATTTTGACCCGAAACCCTAATTTTAACCCAAAACCCTAATTCTAACCCTATTTATGACCCAAAACCCTATTTTTAACTCAAAACTCTAATTTAAACCCAAACCTAATTGACCCAAAACCCAAATTTTAACCCAAAACCCTAATTTTAACCCAAAGCTCTAATTTTAACCCAAAACCTAATTTACCCAAACCCTAATTTGACCCCAACCTAATTTTAACACAAAACCCAAATTTTAACCAAAACCCAAATTCTAACCCAAAACCTAATTTTGACCCAAACCCTAAATTTTAACAAAACCCTAATTCTAACCCCAAATTTTAACTCAAACCCTAAATCCCCAAACCTAATTTTACCCAAAACCCTAATTACCCCTAATTCCCAAACCTAAATTTGACCAAAACCTAAATTGACCCCAACCCTAATTTTGACCCAAACCCAATTTTAACTCAAAACCAAATTGTAACCCTAAGTCCTAATTTTGACCCAAAACCCTAATTTTGACCCGAAACCCTAATTTTAACTCAAAACCCTAATTCTAACCCTATTTATGACCCCAAAACCATATTTTTAACTCCAAACCCTAATTCAAACCCCAAACACTAATTTTGACCCAAAATCCTAATTTTAACCCAAAACCCTAAATTTAACCCAAAGCACTAATTTTGACCCAAAACCCTAATATTGACCCAAAACCTAATTTACCCCCAAACCCTAATTTTTTAACATAAAACCAAATTCTAACCCAACCTAATTTTGACCCAACCTTTTGACCCAAAACCTAATTTTTACCCAAAACCCTAATTTTAACCCAATTTTTACCAAACCCTAATTCTAACCCCAAACCTAATTTTGACCCAAAACCCTAATTATAACCCTAACTTTGACCCTAAACACTAAATTTGACCCAAAACCCTAATTATGACCCAAAAGCCATTTTAACTCAAAACCCAAATTGTAACCCCAATCCCTAGTTTTGACACCAACCCTAATTTTAAACCCAATTACCCTAATTTTAACTTAAACCCTAATTCTAACCCTAATTTATGACCCAAAACCCTAATTACCAAAACTCTAATTTTGAACCCAAGCCCAAATTTTAACCTAAACCCAAATTTTAACCCACCCTAATTTTAACCCAAAGCCTCCCTAATTTTGACCCAAAACCCTAATTTTGACCAAAACCCTAATTTTTACCCAAAACCCAAATTTTAACCAAAACCTAATTTTAACCCAAAACCCTAATTTTAACCCAAAACCCTAATTTTAACCCAAAACCCTAATTTTAACCCCCTTTTTACAAAACCTAATTTTAAACTCAAACCTAATTTTGACCCAAAACCCTAATTCCCAAACCCTAATTTTGACCCAAACACTAAATTTGACCCAAACCCTAATTTTGACACAAAACCCATTTTTAACTCAACCCAAATTAACCTCAACCCTAAACTGACCAAAACCCTAATTTTGACCCGACCCTAATTTTAACCCAAAACCCTAATTCTACTAACCTAATTTTGACCCAAAACCAATTCTAACTCAAAACCTCTAATTAACCCCAAACCTAATTTTGACCCAAACCCTAATTTTAACCCAAAACCCTAATTTTAACCCAAAACCTAATTTTGACCCAAAACCCTAATTCAAACCCTAATTTTGACCCAAAACCTAAATTTGACCAAAACCTAACCCCCATTTACCCACCCTAATTTTAACCCTAAACCCTATTTTTAACCCAAAACCAATTTTAACCCTAATTTTAACCCAAAACCCTAATTTTAACCCAAAACTCTAATTCTAACCCAAAACCCCTAATTTTAACCCAACCCAAATTTTTAACCCAGACCTATTACCCAAAAGCCCTAATTTTGACCCAAACCCTAGTTTTGATCAAAAACCTAATTTTAACCCAAAACCCTAATTTCCAAAACCCTAATTTTGACCCAAAACCCTAATTTTTACACAAAACCCTAAATCTAACCCCATACGCTAATTTTGACCCAAAACCCTAATTTGACCAAAAACCCAAATTTTAACCCAAAACCTAATTTTAACCACCCAAAACCCTAATTTTGACCCAAAACCCTAATTTCACCCAAAACCCAAATTTGAACCCAAAACCCTAATTTTAACCCAAAACCTAATTTTGACCCAAAACCCTAATTTTGACCCAAAACCATAATTTTAACCCAAAACCTAATTTTAACCCTAAACCCTAATTTCCCTAAACCCTAATTTTGACCCAAAACCCTAATTTTCACGGAAAACCCAAATTTTAACCCAAACTCAAAAAGCATAATTTTAACCCCAAACCCTAATTTTGACTCAAACCCTAATTTTAACCTAAAACCTTAAATTTAACCCAAAACCCAAATTTTAACCCAAAGCTCTAATTTTGACCCAAAACCTAATTTTTTACCCAAATCCTAATTTTAACCCAAAACCCTAATTCTGACCCTAAAACTAAATTTTAAACCAAAACCCTAATTAAAACCCTAAACACTAATTTTGACCCAAAACCCAAATTTTAGCCCAAAACCCTAATTTTGACCCAAAACCCTAATTTTAACCCAAAACCCTATTTTCCAAATTCTAACCCCAAAACCCTAATTTTGACCCAAACTCTAATTTGACCCAAAACCTAATTTTACTAAACCCAAATTTTGACCTAAAACCCTAATTTTAACCAAAACCCTAATTTTCCCAAAACCCTAATTTTGACTAAAAACCCTAATTTTGACCCAAAACCCAAATTTGAACCCAAACCCTAATTTTAACTCAAAACCCAATTTTGACCCAAAACCCTAATTTTACCGAAACCCTAATTTTAACTCAAAACCTAAATTTTTCACCCAGAACCCTAATTTCCAAACCCTAATTTTGACCCAAAACCCTAATTTTGACCCAAAACCTAAACCAAACCCTAATTTTAACAAACCCTAATTTTAACCCCAAAAACCCTAAACCCTAATTTTGACCCAAACCAATTTTGACCAAAAACCCAAATTTTAACCAAAACCCAAATTTTAACCAAAACCCTAATTTTGACCCAAAACTCTAATTTTGACCCAAAACCCTATTTTTAACTCAAAACCCTAATTCTAACCCTAAACCTTTCCCTAAAATTTTTAACCCAAAACCCTAATTTTTGACCCAAACCCTAATTTTGACCCGGAAACCTAATTTTAACTCAAAACCTAATTCTAACCCAAACGCTAATTTTGACCCAAGACCTAATTTTAACCTAAACCCTAAATTCCCAAACCCTAATTTTGACCTAAACCTAAATTTGGACCAAAAACCCTAATTTTGACCCCCAAAACCCTAATTTTAACCCCCCCGAAACCAATTTTAACCCCAAACCCTAATTTTTGACCCAAAACCTAATTTTGACCCAAAACACTAATTTTAACCAAAAACCCTAATTTTAACCCAAAACCAAATTTTAAAAACCTAATTTAACCCCAAACCTTTTGACCCAAACCCTAATTTTAACCCAAAACCCTAATTCTAACCCAAACCCAAATTCTTGACCCAAAACCTAATTTTGACCAAAACCCAAATTTTAACCCAAAAACCCAAAGTTTAACCAAAAACCCTAATTTACCCCAAAATACTAATTTTCACCCAAAACCCATTTTAACTCAAACCCAAATTCTAACCACTAAGCCTAAATTTTGACCCAAAACCCTAATTTACCAAACCCTAATTTTGACCCAAAACCCTAATTTTAACTCAAAACCCAAATTCCCCAAAACCAAACCCAAAACCCTAATTTTACCCAAAACCCTAATTTTAACCCAAAACCCTAATTTCAAACCCTAATTCTACCAAACCCTAAAGAAAAAACCCTAATTTTGACCAAAACCTAATTTTAACCCAAACCCAATTCTAACCCAAAACCCTAAATTTAACCCAAAACCCTAATTTTCCAAAACCCTAATTTTACCAAAACCCCAATTTGACCACCCCCAAAACCCTAATTTTGACCCAAAACCCAATTTTTAACTCAAAACCTAATTTTAACCCTAATCCCTAATTTGACCAAAACCCTAATTCTAACCCAAAACCCTAATTCTAAACCAAAACCCTAATTTTGACCAAAACCCCAATTTAACTCAAAACCCAAATTCTAACTCTAAGCCCCAATTTTTGACCCCAAACCCTAATTTTGACCCAAACCCAAATTTAACTCAAAACCCTAATTCTATCCCAAAACCCTAATTCTAACCCTATTTATGACCCAAAACCCTATTTTTAACTCAAAACCCAAATTCTAACGCTGAGCCCTAATTATGACCCAAAACCCTAATTCAAACCCAAAACCCTAATTTTGACCCGAAACCCTAATTCTAACCCAAAACCCTAATTCTAACCCTATTTATGACCCAAAACCCTATTTTTAACTCAAAACCCTAATTCAAACCCAAAACCGTAATTTTGACCCGAAACCCTAATTTTAACCCAAAACCCTAATTCTAACCCTAATTTTGACCCGAAACCCTAATTTTTAATACAAAACCCTATTCTAACCCTATTTATGACCCAAAACCCTAATTCAAACCCCAAACGCTAGTTTTGACCCAAAACCCAAATTTTAACTTAAAACCCTAATTTTAACCCAAAGCTCTAATTTTGACCCAAACCCTAAATCAAACCCTAATTTAACACAAACCCTAAATTTGGACCAAAAAACCTATTTTTAAATCAAAACCCAAAATCTAACCTAAGCCTAAATTTTGACCACCTAAAACCCTAATTTTGACCAAACCCAAATTTTTAACTCAAAACCCTAATTTAACCCAAACCACCTAATTTTTGACCCAAAACCCTAATTTTGGACCAAAAACCCAAATTTTAACCCAAAACCCTAATTTTAACCGAAAGCTCAATTTTAACTCAAAACCCTAATTTCCAACTTTGACCAAACCTAATTCCAACTCAAACCCAAATCTAACCAAAACCTAAATTTTGACAAAACCCTAATTTTAACCAAAACCCAAATTTTAACCAAAACCCTACCTAATTTTGCAAAGTCTAATTTTGACCCAAACCCTAATTCAAACCTAATTTTGACCCTAAACCCTAATTTTGACCCAAAACCATAATTTTAACTCGAAACCCTAATTCTAACCCAAATTTTATTCAAACCCTAATTCTAACCCAAAACCCTAATTTTGTCCCAACCCTAATTTTGACCTAAAAACCCAAATTTTAACCCAAAACCAAATTTTAACCCAAAACCCTAATTCTAACCCAAAGCTCTAATTTTAACCCAAACCCTAATTCAACCCTAATTTTAATAACCCAAACCCAAATTTTACCTAAACCTATTTTTAACTCAAAACCTAAATTCTAACCCAAATCCTAATTCCCTAATTTTGACCCAAAACCTAAATTTGACCAAAAAAACTCTAATTTTAACATTGAAACTTAAATTCTAACCCTAAGCCCAAATTTTGACCCAAAACCCTAATTTTACCCAAACCACTAATTAACCTAAAACCCTAAAACCCTAATTTTGACCCAAAACCTATTTTTAACTCAACCACTAATTCAAACCCCAATCGCTAATTTTAACCCAAAACCCTAATTTGGACCAAAAACCCAAATTTTAACCAAAAACCCTAATTTTAACCCCAAAGCTCTAATTTTGACTAAAACCAATTCTAACCCTAAGCTTTGACCCTAAACCCAAATTTGAACAAAAACCCTAATTTTGACCAAAACCCATTTTTAACTAAAACACAATTCAACCCTAATTTAATGACCAAAAACCTAAAATGAAAAACCTACAAAACAACCAAATTTGACCAAAACACTAATTTTAACTCAAAACCTAATTAATAACCCTAAACCCTAATTTTAACCCAAAACTCAAATTTTAACCCAAACCACTAATTTGCAAAAAACTCTAATTTTGTCCCAAAACCTTATTTTTGACCTAAATCCCAAATTTTGCCCAAACCTAATTTTGACCCAAAACCCTAATTTTCCAGAAACCCTAATTCCCAAACCCTAATTTTAAACCTAAACCCTAAATTTGACCCAAACCCTAATTTTAACTCCCTAATTTTACCAAAACTCTATTTTTAACTGAAAACCCTAATTCAAACCCCAAATGCTAATTTTGACCCAAAACCCTATTTTGGACCAAAAACCCAAATTTTAACCCAAAACCCTAATTTTAATCCAAGACCCTAATTTTGACCGAAAACCCCATTTTTAACTCAAAACCCAAATTCTAACCCTAAGCCCTAATTTTGACCCAAAACCCTAATTTTGACCCGAAACCCTAATTTTGACCCAAAACCCTAATTTTGACCAAAAACCCAAATTTTAACCGAAAACCCTAATTGTGACCCAAAACCCTAATTTTGATCCAAAACCCTAATCCTAATCCAAAACCCTAATGCTAAACTTTTTGACCCAAAACCACTATTTTTAACTGAAAACCCTAATTCAACTCCAAACGCTAATTTTGACCCAAAACCTAATTTGGACCAAAAACCCAAATTTTAACCCAAAAACCCAAAACCTCTAATTTTGACCCAAAAACCTAAATTGGACCCAAACCCTAAATTTGACCAAAAACCCTAATTTTACCCAAAACCTTAATAATCGAAAACCTAATTTTGACCCAAAACCCTAATTTTGACCAAAAACCCTATTTTTAACCAAAACCCAAATTCTAACCCAAAACACAAATTCTGACCCAAAACCCTAATTTGACCCAAACCCAATTTGACCCAACCTAATTTTAACTCAAAATCCAAATTCCACTCAACCTAATTTTAACCCAAAACCCTAATTTGACCCCAACCCTAATTTTACACCAAACCAAATTTTAACCAAAACCCAAATTTTAACCCAAAGCTCTAATTTTACCCTAAACCCAAATTTGACCCAAAGCCTAATTTTCCCCAAAACCCCCAAAACTCTAACCTAAACCCTAAACGATCAAAACCCTCATTTTGACCAAAACCTAATTCTAACACAAAACCTAATTCTCACCCAAAAATTTTAAACCAAAACCCTATTTTTAACTCAAAACACTAATTGACCCAAAACCCTAATTTTACCCAAAACCCTAATTGACCAAAAACCCAAATTTTAACCCAAAACCCAAATTCTAACCCAAAGCTCTAATTTTGACCGAAAAACCCTAATTTCAAACCCTAATTTTGACCCTAAATTCTAACTCTATTTTTGACACAAAATCCTATTTTCACTCAAACCCAAATTTAAACCGTAAACCCTAATTGGACCAAACATAATTTTAACCCCAAAACCCTATTTTCAACCCTAAACCCTAATTTTGATCCTAAACCCAAAATTTGACCCAAAACCCTAATATTGACCCAAAACACTAATTTTAAACCAAAACCCAAATTTTAACCCAAAACCCTAATTTTAACCCAAACCCTAATTTTACCACCCTATTTTTGACACAAAATCCTATTTTTAACTCAAAACCCTAATTTCAAACCCTAAACCCAATTTTGACCAACCTAATTTTACCAAAACCCTAAATTTACCCAAAACCCTAATTCTAACCCAACCTAATTCTGACCCAAACCCTGATTTGACCAAAACCCAAAATGTTACCCAAAACCCAAATTTCAACCCCACAATTTTGACCCAAAACTCTAATTTTGACCAAAAACCCTAATTTAACCCAAAACCCTAATTCTAACCCAATTTAACTCAAACACCCTAATTAACCTAAAAGCTAATTTTTGACCAAAAGCCTAATTTTTACCCAAAACCGAAATTATAACCAAAAACCAAATTTTAACCCAAAACTCAAATTTTGACCCTAAACCCTAATTTTAACCCAAAACCCTAATTTACTCCAAACCAAATTTAACCTAACCCAAAATTTTGACCCAAAACCATAATTTTAACCCAAACCTAATTTTCACCCAAACCTAATTTTAACCCAAAACCCAATTTTTACCAAACCCTATTTTTGACCCAAAACCCGAATTTAACTCAAAACCCTAATTCAAACCCTAAACGCTAATTTTCAACAAAAACCCTAATTTTGGAACAAAAACCCAAATTTTAACCCAAAACCCTAATTTTACCCCAAAGCTCTAATTTTGACCGAAAACCCTAATTCAAACCCTATTTTTGACCATAAATCCCTAAATTTGACCCATAGACCCTAATTTTAACTCAAAACCCTAATTCTAACCAATACCCAAAACCTAATTTAACCCAAAACCCTAACTCTACCCACTAATTTTGACCCAAAACCCTATTTTTAAATCAAAACCCTAATTCAAATCCCAAACTATAATTTGATCCAAACCTAATTTGGACCAAAAACCCAAATTTTAACCAAAAAACCTAATTTTATCCCAAACCTACTAATTCCCAAAACCCCATTTTACCCCAACCCAAATTCTAACTCAAAGCCCTAATTTTGACCCAAAACCCTAATTTTAACTCAAAACCAAAAATACCCAAACCCTAATTTTGACCCAAAACCTAATTTTGACGAAAACCCTAATTTTAACCCAAAACCTTTTTAACTTTAAACCCTATTTTTAACTCAAAACCCTAATTTTAACCCCAAACCCTAATTTTAACACAAAACCCTAATTTTGACCCAAAACCCTAATTTAACCCCATTTTGACCCAAAACCCTAATTTTAACTCAAAGCTCTAATTTTAACCCAAACCCTAATTTAAACACTAATTTTGACCAAACCCTAAATTTGACCCAAAACCCTAATTTGACCCAAAACCCTAATTTTAACCCAAAACCCTATTTCTAACAAACTTTTAACTCAAAACCTTAATTCCCAACCCCAAACCCTAATTTTGACTCAAAACCGTAATTTTGACCAAACCCCTAATTTTAACTCAAAACCTAATTTTCACACGAACCCAAATTTTAACCAAAAACCCAAATTTTCACCCAAAGCCTCAAATTTTGACCCAAAACCCTAATTCTAACCTTATTTTTGACTCAAACCCTATTTTTAACTCAAAACCCTAATTCAAACCCCAAACTATTGACCCAAAACCCTAATTTGGACCAAAAACCTAAATTTTAACCCAAAACTAAATTTTAACCCAAAGCTCTAATTTTGAGGAAAACCCTAATTCAAACCCTAATTTTGACCATAAACCCTAAATTTGACCCAAAACCTAATTTTGACCCAAACCATTTTTTAACCCAAAACCCAAATTTAACCCTAAACTCTAATTTGACCCAAAACCCTAATTTTACCACCTAATTTAACCCTATTTTGACCCAAAACCCTATTTTTAACTCAAAACTTAATTCCAACTCTAACCCAAATTTTAACCCAAAAACCTAATTTTGACCAAAAACCCTAATTCAAACCCTACTTTTGACCCTAAATCCTAAATTTGACCCAAAACCCTAATTTTGACCTAAAACCCATTTTTAACTCAAAACCCGAATTCCACACCTAATTTTGACCAAAACCCAAGTTTAACCCAAAACCTAAGTATAACCCAACCCTACATTTTGACCCAAAAACATATTTTTAACTCAAAACCCTAATTTACCCAAACTCTAATTTTGACCCAAAACCTAATTTTAACCCAAAACCTAATTGTAACCCTCATTCGACCCAAAACCCAAATTTAACCAAAATCCTAAATTTTGACCCAAAACCCTAATTTTGACCCAAAGCCCTATTTTTAATCAAAACCCAAAATCTAACCCTAATCCCTAATTTTGACCCAAACCCTAATTTTGACCACAAAACCCACCCCCCCCATTTTGACCCAAAACCCTAATTCTAACCCTAAACCCTAATTCTAACCCTAATTTTAACCCAAAACCCATTTTTTTAACTCAAACCCTAATTTTAACTTCAACCCCTAATTTTAACCCAAAACCCTAATTTAAACCCAAAACCCTAATTTTAACACCCATTTAACTAAAAACCCTAATTCAAACCTCAAACCTAATTTTGATCCAAAACCCTAATTTGGACCAAAAACCCAAATTTTACCAAAACCCTAATTTTTAACCTAAGCTATAATTTTGACCAAAACCCTAATTTAAACCCAATCTGACCCAAAACCCTAAATTTAATTCTAAACCCTAATTTTGACCAAAAACCCAATTTTTAACTCAAAGCCAAATTCTAACCCAAAGCCCTAATTTTGACCAAAACCCAAATTCAACCCAAAACCTAATTAAACCACCTAAATTTTGACCCAAAACCCTAATTTTCCAACCCAATTTACCCAAAACCTTATTTTTAACTCAAAACCCTAATTCAAACCCCCAACGCTAAATTTGACCCAAAACCTAATTTGGACCAAAACCCCAAATTTTAACCGAAACCCAAATTTTAACCCAAAGCTCTAATTTTCAAAATCCTAATTTAAACCCTAATTTTGACCCTAAACCCTAAATTGACCAAAACCCTAATTTTGACAAAACCCTAATTTTAACTCAAAACCCAAATTATAACCCTAAACCAATTTTAACACAAGACCAATAATCTTCCAAACCCTAATTTTAACCCCAAACCTAATTTTGACCCAAACACAAATTTTAACCGAAACCCAAATTTTAACCCAAAACCTAATTTTAACCCCAATTTAACCCAAACAAAAATTTAAACCAAAACCAAAATTTTAACCCAAACCCTTTTGACCCAAAACCCTATTTTTAACTCAAACCCAAATTCAAACCCCAAACGCTATTTTTGACCCCAAACCCTAATTTGGACAAAACTAAATTTAACCCAAAACCCAAATTTTAACTCAAAGCTCTAATTTGACGAAAACCCTAATTCAAATCCTAATTTGACCATAAACCTAAATTTGACCCAAGACCCTAATTTGACCCAAAACCCATTTTTAACTCAAAACCCAATTCTAACCTAACCCTAATTTTGACCCAAAACCCTAATTTTGACCAAAACTCTAATTCTAACCGTATTTATGACCCAAATATTTTAACTCAAAACCCTGAATCTAACCCAAAACCCTAATTTTGACCCGAACCCTAATTACACCAAAAACCTAATTCTAACCCAAAAGCATAATTTTAACCCAAAACCCCATTTTTAATCAAAATCCTAATTTTAACCCAAACACTAATTTTGACCCAAAACCCTAATTTAACCAAAAAATTTTAACCCCTAAAACCCAAATTTTAACCAAACCCTAATTACCCAATTTAACAAAACCTAATTTGACCCAAAACCCAAATTTTAACCAAAAACCTAAATTTTAACCCTAAAAACTAATTTTGACCCAAAACCCTAATTTTCACCCAAAACCAAATTTAAACTCAAACCCTAATCCTAACCCCAAACCCTAATTTTGACCCAAACCCTAACAAAAACCCAAATTCAACCCAAACCCTAATTTTAACACAAAACTCTAATTGACCCTAAACCCTAATTTTTGACCAAAACCCCATTTTTAACTCGCCTAAATTCTAACCCTAAGCCTAATTTTGACACAAAACCCTAATTTTGACCCAAAACCTAATTTTCACCCTAAACCCTATTTTTAACTCAAAACCCAAATTCTAACCCTGACTAAATTTTGACCGAAACCCTAATTTGACCCAAAACCTATTTTTAACTCAAAACCCTAATTCTAACACCAAACGCTAATTTTGACCCAAACCCTAATTTGGACCAAAACCTAAATTTTAACCAAAACCCAAATTTTAACCCAAAACCCTAATTCTGACCCAAAACCCTAATTTTCACCCAAAACCCAATTCGAACCCAAAACACAAATTCTAACCCTAAGCCCTAAAATTTGACCCAAACCCTAATTTGGACCAAAACCCTAATTTTTACTCAAAACCCTATTTTTAACTCAAAACCCTAATTCAATCCCCCACGCTAATTTTACCCAAAACCCTAATTTTAACCCACAAAACCCAAATTTTAACCCAAAACCTTAATTTTAACCCAAAGCTCTAATTTTAACCAAAAACCCTAATTTTAACCCTAATTTTGACCACCTAAACCCCTAAATTTGACCCAAAACCTAATTTCACCCAAAACCCAATTTTTCAACTCAAAACCCAAATTATAACCCTAATCACTAATATTGACCCAAAACCCTAATTTGTAACGTAAACCCTAATTATAACCCAAAACCTAATTTTCCGAAAACCCCATTTTAACTCAAAACCCAAATTCTAACCCTAAGCCCTAATTTGACCCAAAACCCTAATT
>JAUPTC010000018.1:66359-83683 GCA_030762895.1 Sophora flavescens
TGGTCCAAATTAGGTTTTTGGTCAAAATTAGCGTCAGGGTTTGGGGTTGTGTTAAAAATAGGGTTTTGGTCAAAAATAGTGGTTAGAATTAGAGTTTTTGGTCAAAATTAGGGTTTCGGTCAAAATTAGGGTTAGTGTCAAAATTAGGGTTGAATTAGGATTTGGGTCAAAATGGGTTAAAATTAGGGTTTTGGGTCAAAATTAGGTTTTTGGTCAAAATTAGGTTTGGGATTAGGTTTTGAGTTAAAAATAGGTTATAATTAGGTTTGTCAAAAATTAGGCTTAGGTTAGAATTTGGGTTTTGGGTTAAAATTCGGGTATTGGGTCAAAATTAGGGTTTTGGGTTAAAATTCGGGTATTGGGTAAAAATTAGGGTTTTGGGTCAAAATTAGGGGTTATTGTTAGAATTTGGGTTTTGAATTAAAAATAGGGTGGGTCAAAAATTATTGGTCTTGGGTCAAATTTAGGTTTATGGTTAAAATTAGGTTTGAATTAGGGTTTCGGTTTTGGGTTTGAATTAGGGTTTGAGTTAAAATTCGGTTTTGGGTAAAATAGGTTAGAATTAGGGTTTGGGTTAAAATTAGGTTTTGGTCAAAATTAGGGTTGGGTCAAAATTAGGGTTAGGGTTAGAATTTGGGTTTTGAGTTAAAAATAGGGTTTTCGGTAAAATTAGGTTTTGGGTCAATTTTAAGGTTTAGGGTCAAAATTAGGGTTTGAATTAGGTTTTAATTAGGGTTTGAGTTAAAATTAGGGTTTTGGGTTAAAATTTGGTTTTGGTTAAATTTGGTTTTGGTCCAAATTAGGTTTTTGGTCAAAATTAGCTTTGGGTTTGATTGGGTTTTGGTTAAAATTAGGTTTTGGGTAAAATTAGGGTTTTGGTTAGAATTAGGGTTTAGGTAAAATTAGGTTTGGGTAAAATTAGGTTTTAGGTTAAAATTAGGTTTTGGTCAAAATTAGGGTTTTGGGTCAAAATTAGGCTTTGGGTGAAATTAGGTTTTGGTTAAAATTGGGGTTTGGTTAAAATTAGGTTTTGGTTAAAATTAGGGTTTGGTCAAAATTAGGTTTGGTCAAATAGGTTATAGGTTGGTCAAAATTGTTAAAATTAGGGTTTGGGTTAAAATTTGGGTTTTGGTAAAATTAGGTTTTGGGTCAAAATTAGGTTGGGTTTGAATTAGGGTTTGAGTTAAAATTAGGTTTTGGGTCAAAATTAGGGTTGGGTTAGTTTGGGTTTGAGTTAAAAATTTTGGGTTAAAATTAGGTTTTGGTCAAAATTAGGTTTTGGGTCAAAATTAGGTTAGAATTAGGTTTGAGTTAAAATTGGTTTGGGTTTAATTAGGTCTTGTCAAATTTAGGGTTTATGGTCAAAATTAGGTTTGAATTAGGGTTTTGGGTTAAAATTAGGGTTTTGGGTTAAAATTAGGGTTTAGGGTTAAAATTAGGTTTGGGTTAGAATTAGGTTTTGAGTTAAAATTGGGGTTTCGTCAAAATTAGGTTTTGGTCAAAATTAGGGTTAGGTTATTTGGGTTTGAAATTAGGGTTTTGGTCAAAATTAGGTTTTGGGTTAAAATTAGGTTTAGTTAAAATTAGGGTTTTGGGTTAAAATTAGGGTTTTGGGTTAAAATTAGGGTTTTGGGTTAAAATTAGGTTTTGGTTAAATTAGGTTTTTGTATTAGGTTTGGGTTAAAATTAGGGTTTGGGTTAAAATTAGGGTTTTGGGTTAAAATTAGGGTTATTAGGGTTGTTAAAATTAGGGTTTTGGTTAAAATTAGGTTTTGGGTTAAAAATGTTTGGGTAAAATTAGGTTTAGGGTTAAAATTAGGTTTTGGTTAAAATTAGGGTTTTGGTTAAAATTAGGGTTTGGTCAAAATAGTGGTAAATTAGGTTTTGGGTTAAAATTTGGGTTTTGGTCCAAATTAGGGTTTGGGTCAAAATTAGAGTTTGGGGTTTGAATTAGGGTTTGGTTAAAATTAGGTTTTGGGTCAAAATAGGTTAGAATTAGGGTTTTGGGTTAGAATTATGGTTTGGGTCAAAATTAGGGTTTTGGTCAAAATTAGGGTTTAGGTTAGAATTTGGGTTTTGAGTTAAAAATGGGTTTTGGTCAAAATTAGGTCTTGGGTCAAATTTAGGTTTATGGTCAAAATTAGTTTGAATTTGGGTTTTCGTTAAAATTTGGGTTTTGGTCAAAATTAGGTTTTGGTAAAATTAGTTTGGTGGTTTGTTAAAAGGTTAGAATTAGGTTTGGTAATTAGGTATTTGGTCAAAATTAGGGTTTAGTAAAATTAGTTTAGGTTAAATTTGGGTTTGAGTTAGGTTTTAAATTAGTTTGTTAAAATTAGGGTTTTGGTCAAATTAGGTTTGTAAATTAGGGTTTGGGTTAATTAGGTTTGTTAAAATTAGGTTTTTCAAAATTAGGGTTGTGTTTTGGTTTTGGTAATTAGGTTTTGGTTAAAATTAGGTTTGGTAAAATTAGGTTTGGTTATTTTTGGGTTAAATTAGGGTTTGGGTAAAATTGGTTTGGTTAAATTTGGTTAGGTTTTAATTAGGGTTTAAAATTAGGGTTTGCAAATTAGGTTTTGGGTTAGAATTAGGTTTTGGTTAAAAATAGGTTAATTAGGTTTTGGGTTAGAATTAGGTTTTGGTTAAAATTAGGGTTTGGGTCAAAATTAGGCTTAGGGTTAGAATTTGGGTTTTGAGTTAAAAATGGGTTTTGTAAAATTAGGTTGTCAAATTTAGGTTTAGGGTCAAAATTAGGTTTGAATTAGGGTTTTGGTTAAATTAGGTTTTGGGTTAAAATTAGGGTTTGTTAAAATTTTTGGTTAAAATTAGGTTTGGGTAAAATTAGGTTTTAGGTTAAAATTAGGGTTTGGGTTAAAATTAGGTTTTGGGTTAAAATTAGGGTTTAGGGTTAAAATTGGTTTGTTAAAATAGGGTTTTGGTAAAAATAGGTTTTGGGTTAAAATTGTTTAGGGTTTTAGGTTAAAATTAGGGTTTAGGTCAAAATTAGGGCTTAGGGTTAAAATTTGGGTTTTGGTTAAAATTGGGTTTTGGGTTAAAATTGGTTTTGGTAAAATTAGGTTTATGGTCATTAGGTCATAGGGTTTAATTAGGGTTTGGTTAAATGGTTTTGGGTCAAAATTAGGTTTGTTTGGTAAAATTAGGTTTTGGTCAAAATTAGGTTTATAGTTTGTTAAAATTAGGTTTGTAATTAGGGTTTGGTTAAAATTAGGTTTTGAGTTAAAAGGTTTTTGGTCAAAATTAGGGTTTGTAAAATTAGGGTTTAGGTCAAAATTAGGGTTTGAATTAGGGTTTTGGGTAATTAGATTGGGTTTGTTAAAATTAGGTTTTGGGTTAAAATTAGTTTTGGTTAGAATTTAGGTTTTTGGTCAAAATTAGGGTTTGGTAAAATTAGGTTTAGGGTTAGAATTAGGGTTTTGGTTAAAATAGGGTTGGGTAAATTAGTTTAAAATTAGGTTTTGGAAAATTAGGGTTTGGGTCAAAATTAGGGTTTAGGTTAAAATTAGGTTTGGGTTAAATTAGGGTTTTGGAAAAATAGGGTTATGGTTTGGTAAAATTAGGTTGGTTAATTAGGGTTTGGTTAAAATGGTTAAAATTAGGGTTTTGGTTAAAATTAGGTTTTGGGTAAATTAGGTTTGGGTAAAATTAGTTTAGGTTAGAATTAGGGTTTTGAGTTAAAAATGGTTTTAAAATTAGGTTTGGGTCAAAATTAGGTTTTGGGTTAAAATTAGGTTTTGGTAAAATTAGTTTTGGTTAAAATTGGTTTTGGGTAAAATTAGGTTTTGGGTTAATTGGGTTAAAATTAGTTTTGGTTAAAATTAGGTTTTGGGTTAAATTAATTTTAGAATTAGTTTAGGGTTAAAATTAGGTTTGGTTAAAATTGGTTTTGGGTAAAATTAGGTTTTGGGTTAAAATTAGGTTTAGGTTAAAATTAGGGTTTGAATTAATTGTGGTAAAAATAGGTTAGTTAGGTTTTGGGTTAAAATTAGGTTTTGGGTCAAAATTAGGTTTTGTAAATTAGGTTGGTTAGAATTAGGGTTTTGAGTTAAAAAAGTGTTAAAATTAGGTTTGTTAAATTTAGGTTTTGGTAAAAAGGTTAATTAGTTGTTAAAATTAGGGTTTGTAAATTAGGTTTAATTAGGTTTGGGTTAAAATTAGGTTTGGTAAAATTAGTTTAAATTAGTTTTGGGTTAAAATTTTTGGTTAAATGTTGTAAAATTAGGTTTGGTTAAATATGTTAAAATTAGGTTTGGGTTAAATTTGTTTGTAAAATTAGGGTTTTGGTAAAATTAGGTTTTTAGTGGGTTTGGGTTAAAATTAGTTTGGTTAAAAAATGTTTAAATTAGGTTTTGGTCAAAATTGTTTGGTCAAAATTAGGTTTGTATTAGGTTTTGGTTAATTAGGTTTGGTTAAAATTGGTTTGGGTAATTAGGTTTGGTAAATTAGGTTTTGGGTAAAATTAGGTTTTGGTAGTTTGTTTAGGTTAAATTAGGGTTTTGGTTAAAATTAGGTTTTGGTTAAATTAGGTTTGTAGGTTTAATTAGGTTTTGGGTTAGAATTAGGTTTTGATTAGGGTTTTTAAAATTAGTGGTTAGAATTTGGGTTTTGAGTTAAAATTTTTAGTTTTATTAGGTTTGTCAAAATTAGGTTTTGGTCAAATTAGGTTTGGGTTTGAATTAGGGTTTTGGGTTAAAATAGGTTTTGGGTATTAGGTGGTTAAAATTAGGTTTTGGGTCAAAATTAGGGTTTTGGTCAAAATTAGGTTTTGGGTTTAATTGGGTTTTGAGTTAAAAGGGTTTTGGTCAAAATTAGGTTTTGGGTTAAAATTAGGTTTAGGGTTAAAATTAGGTTTGGATTGGTTTTGGGTAAATTAGGTTTTGGTTAAAATTAGGTTTTGGGTTAAAATTAGGTTTTGTTAAAATTTGGTTTTGGGTTAAAATTTGGGTTTTGGGTCAAAATTAGGTTTGGGTTAATTAGGTTTTGGGTTAAATTAGGGTTTTTTAATGGGTTTGGGTTTGGGTCAAAATTAGGTTTAGGGTTAAAATTAGGGTTTGGTTAAAGGTTTTGGGTTAAAATAGGGTTTTATTAGGGTTTGGGTCAAAATTAGGTTTTGGTAAAATTAGGGTTTTGGTTTTTAAAATTAGGTTTGGGTTAAAATTTAGGTTTTGTTAAAATTAGGGTTTTGTCAAAATTAGGTTTGTTAAAATTAGGGTTTAGGGTTAAAATTAGGTTTTGGTTAAAATTAGGGTTTTGGTCAAATTAGGTTTTGGGTTAAATTAGGTTTTGGGTTAAAATTAGGGTTTTGGTTAAAATTAGGTTTTGGTCAAAATTAGGTTTTGGTTAGAATTAGGGTTTTGGTTAAAAATGGGTTTTGGTTAAAATTGGTTTGGTTAAAATTAGGTTTGGGTAAAATTAGGGTTTGGTATTAGGTTGGGTTAAAATTAGGGTTTGGGTTAAAATTAGGGTTTTGGTAAAATTTTTGGTAAATTAGGTTTTTGTTAAAATTAGGTTTTTGGGTTTTTATTTGGTTAAAATTAGGGTTTTGGGTTAAAATTAGGTTTTCAAAATTAGGTTTTGGGTCAAAAATTGGGTTAGATTAGGTTTGGTTAAATTAGGGTTTAAATTAGGTTTTGAAAATTAGGTTTGGGTTAGAATTTGGGTTTTGGTTAAAATTAGGTTTTGGGTGAAAATTAGGTTTTGGGTTAAATTAGGGTTTTATTAGGTTTTGTAAAATTAGGTTTGGTTAAAATTAGGGTTTGGTTAAAATTTGGTTTTGGTTAAAATTGGTTTTGGGTCAAAATTAGGTTTTGGTCAAAATTAGGTTTTAATTAGGGTTTGTTATGGGTTAATTAGGTTTTTAAAATTAGGTTTTGGGTTAAAATTAGGTTTTGAGTTAAGGTTTGGGTTTAGGTTTTTAAAATTAGGTTTTGGGTTAAAATTAGGTTTTGGGTCAAAATTAGTGTGTTAGAATTTGGGTTTTGGTTAAAATGGGTTTTCAAAATTAGGGTTTGGGTAATTTAGGTTTAGGGTAAAATTAGGGTTTGAATTAGGGTTTGTAAAATTAGTTTTGGGTTAAAATTGGTTTGGGTTAAAATGGTTTTTAAATTAGGTTTGTTAAAATTAGGTTTTGAAATTAGGTTTTGGGTAAAATTAGTTTTGGGTTAAATTAGGTTTTGAGTTAAAAAGGTTAGATTAGGTTTTGGGTAATTAGGTTTAGGGTCAAAATTAGGTTTTGTAAAATTAGGTTTGGGTTAAAATTGGTTTTGGGTTAAAATTAGGGTTTTGGGTTAAAATGGGTTTTGGTCAAAATTAGTTTGGTTTTTTAATTTAGGGTTTTTAAAATTAGGTTTTTAAATTAGGGTTTGGGTTAAAATTAGGGTTTGGTCAAAATTAGGGTTTGGTCAAATTGGTTGGTTTAATTAGGGTTTTGGGTTAAAATTAGGTTTTGGTAAAATTAGGGTTTGGTTAAAATTAGGGTTTGTTAAAATTAGGGTTTTGGTCAAAATTAGTTTTGGGTTAAATTAGGTTTTGGGTTAAAATTGGTTTTGTCAAAATTAGTTTTGTAAAATTAGGTTTTGGGTTAAAATTAGGTTTGTATTAGGTTTTGGTTAAAATTAGGGTTTTGGTTAAAATTTGGGTTTAGGTCAAAATTAGTTTTGGTCAAATAGGTTAGAATTAGGTTTTGGGTTAAAATTAGGTTTGTAATTAGGTTTTGGGTCAAAATTAGGTTTGGTTGAATTAGGTTTGAGTTAAAATGTTTTGGGTTAAAATTAGGTTTTGGGTTAAAATTAGGGTTTGGGTCAAAATTAGGTTTGTATTAGGTTTTGGGTTAAAATTGGTTTTGTTAAATTAGGGTTTTGGGTTAAAATTAGGGTTTTGGGTAAATTAGGTTTTTAAATTAGGGTTTTGGGTTAAAATTAGGTTTGGGGTTTAATTAGGTTTTGGGTTAAAATTAGGTTTTGGTAAAAATAGTTTTAAAATTAGGGTTTTGGTTAAAATTAGGTTTGGTAAAATTAGGTTTTGGGTAAAATTAGGTTTAGGTAAAATTAGGTTTATTAGGTTTTGGGTAAAATTAGGGTTTTGGGTTAAAATTAGGTTTTGGGTTAAAATTTGGTTTGGTTAAAATTTGGGTTTTGGTCAAAATTAGGTTTTGGTCAAAATTAGGTTTGGGTTGAATTAGGGTTTTGGTTAAAAAAGGTTTTGGGTAAATTAGGTTTTGGTAAAATTAGGTTTGGTAAAATTAGTTTAGGTTGAATTAGGGTTTTGAGTTAAATGGTTTGGGTAAAATTAGGTTTGTAAAATAGGTTTTGGTAAATTAGGGTTTTGGGTTAAAATTTGGTTTTGGTATTAGGTTTGTAAAATTAGGTTTTGGTTATTAGGGTTTTGGTTAAAAGGGGTTAAAATTAGGGTTTGTCAAAATTAGGGTTTGGTAAATTAGGTTTGGTTAAATTAGGGTTTGGTTAAAATTGGTTTTGGTTAAAATTAGGTTTTGGTTAAAATTAGGGTTTTTGGTCAAAATTAGGTTTTGGGTTAAAATTAGTTTGGGTTAGGTTTTGGGTTAAAAAGGTTTGGTTAAAATTAGGGTTTTGGGTCAAAATTAGGGTTGGTTAAAATTAGGGTTAGGGTTAAAATTGGGTTTTGGTTAAAATTAGGTTTTGGGTTAAAATTAGGGTTTTGGTTAAATTAGGTTTTTTAAAATTATTTAAATTTGGGTTTTTGGTTAAAATTAGGTTTTGGTCAAAATTAGGTTTGTTAATTAGGGTTTTGGGTTAAAATTAGGTTTGGGTTAAAATTATTGGTAAAATTAGGGTTTGGTTAAAATTAGGTTTTGGGTCAAAATTAGGTTTTGGGTAATTAGTTTGGTTAGATTAGGGTTTTGGTTAAAATTGGTTTTAAATTAGGTTTTGGGTTAAAATTAGGGTTTGGTTAAAATTAGGGTTTGTTAAAATTAGGGTTTGGTTAAAATTAGGGTTTGGGTCAAAATTGGTTTTGAAAATTAGGTTTTGGTTAAAATTAGGTTTTGGTTAAAATTAGGTTTGGGTAATGGGTTTATTTTGTAAATTAGGGTTTGGTAAAATTAGTTTTGGGTTAATTAGGGTTGGTTAAATTGGTTTTGGGTAAAATAGGTTATTAGGTTTTGGTTAAATTAGGTTTTGTAAAATTTTTTAAAATTAGTTAGTAGATGGTTTTGAGTTAAAAGGGTTTTGGTCAAATTAGGTTTTGGGTAAAATTAGGTTTTGGGTAAAATTAGGTTTGTAATTAGGTTTTGGTAAATTGTTTGGGTTAAAATTGGTTTTGGTTAAAATTAGGGTTTTGGTAAAATTAGGTTTTGGTTAAATTAGGTTTTGGGTTAAATTAGGTTTTTTAAATTAGGTTTGGGTAAAATTAGTTAATTAGGTTTTGGGTTAAAATTAGTTTTGTAAAATTAGGTTTGGTAAAATTGTTTGGGTTAAATTAGGTTTTGGTTAAATGGGTTTTGGTAAAATTAGGTTTTGGTAATTTAGGTTTTGGGTAAAATTAGTTTTTTAATTAGGTTTTGGTTAAAATTAGGTTTTGGGTTAAAATTAGGGTTGGTTAAAATTAGGTTTTGGTAAAATTAGGTTTTGGGTTAAAATTAGGGTTTTGGTCAAAATTAGGGTTTGGTCAAAATTAGGTTTGGGTTAAATTAGGTTTGAGTTAAAAATAGGGTTTTGGTCAAAATTAGGTTTTGGGTCAAAATTAGGGTTTAGGGTTAAAATTAGGGTTTGATTAATTAGGTTTTGGGTTAAAATTAGGGTTTGGGTTAAAATTAGGTTTTGGGTTAAAATTAGGTTTTGGTTAAAATTAGGGTTTTGGTAAAATTAGGGTTTTGGTCAAAATTAGGTTTAGGGTTAAAATTAGGGTTTTGAGTTAAAAATAGGTTTTGGTAAAATTAGGTTTGGGTTAAATTAGGTTTGGGTCAAAATTAGGTTTTGGGTTAAAATTAGGTTTGGTTAAAATTAGGTTTTGGGTTAAAATTGGTTTTGGGTTAAAATTAGGGTTTCGGGTCAAAATTTGGGTTAAAATTAGGGTTTTGGGTCAAAATTAGGTTTTGGGTTAAAATTAGGTTTTGGGTTAAAATTAGGTTTTGGTAAAATTAGGTTTGGTTAAAATTAGGGTTTTGGTTAAAATTAGGGTTTTGGGTCAAAATTAGGGTTAATTAGGGTTTGAGTTAAAATTAGGTTTTGGGTTAAAATTAGGTTGGGTTAAAATTAGGTTTTGGGTTAAAATTAGGGTTTTTGGTCAAAATTAGGTTTTGGGTCAAAATTAGGTTTAGGGTTAGAATTAGGGTTTGGTTAAAAAGGTTTGGGTTAAAATTAGGTTTTGGGTAAAATTAGGGTTGGTAAAATTAGGTTTGGTAAATTAGGGTTTGGGTTAAAATTAGGTTTGGGTTAAAATGGTTTGGTTAAAATTGGTTTGTAAATTAGGGTTTTGGGTTAAAATTAGGTTTGGGGTTAAAATTAGGGTTTGGTTAAAATTAGGTTTTGGGTTAAATTAGGTTTTGGGTCAAAATTAGGTTTTGGGTTAAAATTAGGTTTTGTTAAATTGGGTTTTAAAAATTAGGTTTTGGGTTAAAATTAGGTTTTTGGTCAAAATTAGGTTTTGGTTAAAATTAGGTTTGGGTTAAAATTAGGGTTTGGGTTAAAATTAGGTTTTGGTATTAGGGTTAAAATTAGGGTTGGGTTAAAATTAGGGTTTTGGGTTAAAATTAGGTTTTGGTCAAAATTAGGTTTTGGGTAAAATTAGGGTTTTGGTTAAAATTTGGGTTTGGTTAAAATTAGGTTTTGGTCAAAATTAGGTTTGGGTCAAATTGGTTAGAATTAGGTTTGGGTTAAAATTAGGGTTTTGGTTAAAATTAGGTTTTGGTTAAAATTAGTTGGGTTAAAATTAGGGTTTGGTTAAATAGGGTTTGGTAAAATTAGGTTTGGTCAAAATTAGGTTAGGTTAGAATTTGGGTTTTGAGTTAAAAATGGGTTTTGGGTCAAAATTAGGTTTTGGGTTAATTAGGGTTTAGGTCAAAATTAGGTTTGAATTAGGTTTTGGGTTAAAATTAGGTTTTGGGTTAAAATTAGGGTTTGGGTTAAAATTAGGGTTTGTTAAAATTTGGGTTTTTGGTCAAAATTAGGTTTGGGTTTAATTAGGTTTTTGGTTTAAATTAGGGTTTTGGGTTAAAATAGGGTTAGAATTAGGTTTTGGGTTAAAATTAGGGTTTTGTAAAATTAGGTTTTGGTCAAAATTAGGTTAGGTTAAAATTTGGGTTTTGAGTTAAAATGGGTTTGTCAAATTAGGTTTTGGGTAAATTAGGTTTGGTAAAATTAGTTTGTAAATTGTTTTGGGTAAATTAGGTTTTGGTAAATTTTTTGGGTTGTTAAATTAGGGTTTTGTATTAGGTTTGGTCAAAATTAGTTTGTTAGAATTAGGGTTTTGAGTTAAAATTAGGTTTGGTCAAAATTAGGTTTTTAATTAGGTTTTGGTAAAATTAGGTTTGGGTTAAAATTAGGGTTTTAGTTAAAATTAGGTTTTGGGTTAAAATTAGGGTTTTGGGTTAAAATTAGGTTTTGGTCAAAATTAGGTTTTGTCAAATTAGGTTTGGTTAAATTTGGGTTTGTTTTTTGGGTTAAAATTAGGTTTTGGTCAAAATTAGGTTTTGGTAAAATTAGTTTGGTTTAATTGGGTTTGGTTAAAATTAGGTTTTGGGTCAAATAGGTTAGAATTAGGTTTTGTTTTATTTTGGGTTAAAATTAGGTTTTGTCAATTAGGTTTTGGTTAAAATTTTGTTAATTAGGGTTTGTTAAATTAGGGTTTTCAATTAGGGTTTGGGTTAAATTAGGTTTTGGTTAATTAGGTTTTGTTAAAATTAGGTTTTTAAAATTAGGTTTGGGTTAAATAGGTTTGGTTAAAATTAGGTTTTGGTCAAAATTAGGGTTTGGTTAAATTTGGGTTTTGAGTTAAAATGGTTTTGGGTATTAGGTTTGTAAATTAGGTTTGGTTATTAGGTTTTAGGTTTTGGTCAAAATTAGGGTTTTGGGTTTGAATTAGGTTTTGAGTTAAAATAGGTTTTGGGTCAAATTAGGGTTAGAATTAGGGTTGTTAATTAGGGTTTGAAATTAGGGTTTTGGGTCAAAATTAGGTTTGGGTTAAAATTTGGGTTTTGGTTAAAGGGTTTTGGGTAAAATTAGGTTTTGGTTAATTAGGGTTTGTCAAAATTAGGTTTTTGTTTTAAATTTTGTTATTTGTAAAATTAGGTTTGGTTAGAATTTGGTTTTGGGTTAAAATTGGGTTTTGGCAAATTAGGTTTTGGGTCAAAATTAGGGTTTGGGGTTTGAATTAGGGTTTTGAGTTAAAAATGGGTTTTGGTTAAAATTGGGGGGTAAAGGGGGGGTGGTTGGGGGTTGGGTCAAAATTAGGTTTAGGGTTAAAATTTGGGTTTTAGTTAAAATAGGGTTTTGGGTTAAAATTAGGGTTTGGGTCAAAATTAGGGTTTTGGGTCAAAATTAGGGTTTGGGTTAAAATTTGGGTTTTGGTTAAAATTTGGGTTTTGTGTCAAAATTAGAGTTTTTGGTCAAAGGTTGGTAATTAGGGTTTGGTCAAAATTAGGGTTTGAATTAGGTGTTTGGTCAAAATTTTTGGGTTAAAATTAGGGTTTGGGGTTAAAATTTGGGTTTTTGGTCCAAATTAGGTTTTGGGTCAAAATTAGCGTTTGGGGTTTGGATTATGGTTTTGAGTTAAAAATAGGGTTATAATTAGGGTTTCGGGTCAAAATTAGGGCTTAGGGTTAGAAATTGGGTTTTGAGTTAAAAATAGGGTTTTGGGTGAAAATTAGGGTTTTGGGTTAGAATTAGGGTTTCGGTTCAAAATTAGGGTTTTGGGTCAAAATTAGGGCCTAGGGTTAGAATTTGGGTTTTGAGTTAAAAAGGGTGTTGGTCAAAATTATTGGTCTTGTGTCAAATTTAGGGTTTATGGTCAAAATTAGGTTTGAATTAGGGTTTTGGGTTTGAATTAGGGTTTGAGTTAAAAATCGGTTTTGGGTCATAAATAGGGTTAGAATTAGTGTTTTGGGTTAAAATTAGGTTTTGGTCAAAATTAGGGTTTCAGTCAAAATTAGGGTTTGGGTCAAAATTAGGGCTTAGGGTTAGAATTTGGGTTTTGAGTTAAAAATGGGGTTTTGTCAAAATTAGGGTTTGGGTCAATTTTAAGGTTTAGGGTCAAAATTAGGGTTTGAATTAGGGTTTTGGGTCAAAATTAGAGCTTTGGGTTAAAACTAGGGTTTTGGGTTAAAATTTGGGTTTTTGGTTAAAATTTGGGTTTTTGGTCCAAAATTATGTTTATGGGTCAAAATTAGCGTTTGGGGTTTGCATTAGGTTTTGAGTTAAAAATAGGTTAGAATTAGGTTTTGGGTTAAAATTAGGGTTTGTTAAAATTGGGTTTGGTCAAAATTAGGCTTAGGTTAGAATTTGGGTTTTGAGTTAAAAATAGGGTTTGGGTGAAAATTAGGGTTTAGGGTCAAAATTAGAGCTTTGGTTAAAATTTGGGTTTTGGTTAAATTTGGTTTTCAAATTAGTTGGGTTAAAATTAGGGTTTGGGTTAAAATTGTTTTTTTGTCAAATTAGGGTTTTGGTAAAATAGGTTTGGGTTTGAATTAGGGTTTTGGTTAAAATTAGGGTTTTGGGTCAAAAATAGTATAAATTAGGTTTGGGTTAAATATGGTTTTGGGTCAAAATTAGGTTTTGTAAAATTAGGTTTAGGGTTAAAATTTGGGTTTGAGTTAAAATGGGTTTTGGGTCAAAATTAGGGTTTGGTCAAATTTAGGTTTATGGTCAAAAGGGTTTGAATTTGGGTTTTGGGTTAAAATTTGGGTTTTTGGTCAAAATTAGGGTTTTGGTCAAAATTAGGTTTGGTTTGAATTTGGGTTTTGGTTAAAATGGTTTTGGTAAAAATAGGTTAAATTAGGGTTTTGGTCAAAATTAGTTTTTGGTCAAAATTAGAATTATTTTTTTTATTTTTGTAAATTTTTAAAATTAGGTTTTGGGTCAAAATTAGGGTTTTTGGTCAAAATTAGCGTTTGGGTTTGATAGGGTTTTGAGTTAAAAATAGGGTTATAATTAGGGTTTCGGGTCAAAATTAGGGCTTAGGGTTAGAATTTGGGTTTTGAGTTAAAAATAGGGTTTTGGGTTAGAATTAGGGTTTCGGTCCAAAATTAGGGTTTGGGGTCAAAATTAGGGCATAGGGTTAGAATTTGGGTTTTGTGTTAAAAAATGGGTTTTGGGTCAAAATTAGGGTCTTGGGTCAAATTTAGGGTTTATGGTCAAAATTAGGGTTTGAATTAGGGTTTCGGGTCAAAATTAGGGTTTTGGGTTTGAATTAGGGTTTTGAGTTAAAAATAGGGTTTTGGGTCATAAATAGGGTTAGAATTAGGGTTTTGGGTTAAAATTAGTGTTTCGGGTCAAAATTAGGTATTGGGGTCAAAATTAGGGCTTAGGGTTAGAATTTGGGTTTTGAGTTAAAAATGGGGTTTTCGGTCAAAATTAGGGTTTTGGGTCAATTTTAGGGTTTAGGGTCAAAATTAGGGTTTGAATTAGGGTTTTGGGTCAAAATTAGAGCTTTGGGTTAAAATTAGGGTTTTGGGTTAAAATTTGGGTTTTTGGTTAAAATTTGGGTTTTTGGTCCAAATTTGGGTTTTGGGTTAAAATTAGCGTTTAGGGTTTGAATTAGGGTTTTGGGGTTAAAATTAGGGTTTCTGGTCAAAATTAGGGTTTCGGATCAAAATTAGCGTTTGGCTTAGGGTTAGAATTTGGGTTTTGAGTTAAAATAGGGTTTTGGGTGAAAATTAGGGTTCCGGGTCAAAATTAGGGTTTTGGGTCAAAATTAGGGCTTTGGGTTAAAATTTGGGTTTTTGGTTAAAATTTGGGTTTTGGTCAAAATTAGAGTTTTTGGTCAAAATTAGGTTTGGTCAAAATTAGGTTTGTGTCAAAATTAGGGTTTGAATTAGGGTTTTGGGTCAAAATCTCTTTTGGGTCAAAATTAGGGTTTTGGGTTAAAATTTGGGTTTTTGGTCCAAATTAGGGTTTTGGGTCAAAATTAGCGTTTGGGGTTTGGATTATGGTTTTGAGTTAAAAATAGGGTTATAATTAGGGTTTCGGGTCAAAATTAGGGCTTAGGGTTAGAATTTGGGTTTTGAGTTAAAAATAGGGTTTTGGGTTAGAATTAGGGTTTCGGTTCAAAATTAGGGTTTGGGGTCAAAATTAGGGCCTAGGGTTAGAATTTGGGTTTTGAGTTAAAAAATGGGTGTTGGGTCAAAATTATTGGTCTTGTGTCAAATTTAGGGTTTATGGTCAAAATTAGGGTTTGAATTAGGGTTTTGGGTTTGAATTAGGGATTTGAGTTAAAAATCGGGTTTTGGGTCATAAATAGGGTTAGAATTAGTGTTTTGGGTTAAAATTAGGGTTTCGGGTCAAAATTAGGGTTTCGGGTCAAAATTAGGGTTTGGGGTCAAAATTAGGGCTTAGGGTTAGAATTTGGGTTTTGAGTTAAAAATGGGGTTTTCGGTCAAAATTAGGGTTTTGGGTCAATTTTAAGGTTTAGGGTCAAAATTAGGGTTTGAATTAGGGTTTTGGGTCAAAATTAGAGCTTTGGGTTAAAACTAGGGTTTTGGGTTAAAATTTGGGTTTTTGGTTAAAATTTGGGTTTTTGGTCCAAATTAGGGTTTTGGGTCAAAATTAGCGTTTGGGGTTTGCATTAGGGTTTTGAGTTAAAAATAGGGTTAGAATTAGGGTTTTGGGTTAAAATTAGGGTTTCTGGTTAAAATTAGGGTTTCGGGTCAAAATTAGGGCTTAGGGTTAGAATTTGGATTTTGAGTTAAAAATAGGGTTTTGGGTGAAAATTAGGGTTTAGGGTCAAAATTAGAGCTTTGGGTTAAAATTTGGGTTTTTGGTTAAATTTTGGGTTAGGGTTTTGGGTCAAAATTAGAGCTTAGGGTTAAAATTAGGGTTTTGGGTTAAAATTTGGGTTTTTTGTCCAAATTAGGGTTTTGGGTCAAAATTAGAGTTTGGGGTTTGAATTAGGGTTTTAAGTTAAAATTAGGGTTTTGGGTCAAAAATAGGGTTAGAATTAGGGTTTTGGGTTAGAATTATGGTTTCGGGTCAAAATTAGGGGTTCGGGTCAAAATTAGGGCTTAGGGTTAAAATTTGGGTTTTGAGTTAAAAAATGGGTTTTGGGTCAAAATTAGGGTCTTGGGTCAAATTTAGGGTTTATGGTCAAAATTTGGGTTTGAATTTGGGTTTTCGGTTAAAATTTGGGTTTTTGGTCCAAATTAGGGTTTTTGGTCAAAATTAGCGTTTGGGGTTTAGGGTTAGAATTAGGTTGGTTAGAATTAGGTTTGGTCAAATAGGTTTGGTCAAATGGGTTTAGGTTAGAATTGGTTTGAGTTAAAATTTTTGTAAAATTAGGGTTTTGGGTTAAAATTTGGGTTTTTGGTCCAAATTAGGGTTTTTGGTCAAAATTAGCGTTTGGGGTTTGAATTTGGGTTTTGTGTTAAAAATAGGGTTTTGGGTCAAAAATAGTGTTAGAATTAGAGTTTTTGGTCGAAATTAGTGTTTCGGGTCAAAATTAGGGTTTAGTGTCAAAATTAGGGTTTGAATTAGGGTTTTGGGTCAAAATCTCTCTTTGGGTTAAAATTAGGGTTTTGGGTCCAAATTAGGGTTTTTGGTCAAAATTAGCGTTTGGGGTTTGGATTAGGGTTTTGAGTTAAAAATAGGGTTATAATTAGGGTTTCGGGTCAAAATTAGGGCTTAGGGTTAGAATTTGGGTTTTGAGTTAAAAATAGGGTTTTGGGTGAAAATTAGGGTTTTGGGTTAGAATTAGGGTTTCGGTTCAAAATTAGGGTTTTGGGTCAAAATTAGGGCCTAGGGTTAGAATTTGGGTTTTGAGTTAAAAAATGGGTGTTGGGTCAAAATTATTGGTCTTGTGTCAAATTTAGGGTTTATGGTCAAAATTAGGGTTTGAATTAGGGTTTCGGGTCAAAATCAGGGTTTTGGGTTTGAATTAGGGATTTGAGTTAAAAATCGGGTTTTGGGTCATAAATAGGGTTAGAATTAGGGTTTTGGGTTAAAATTAGGGTTTCGGGTCAAAATTAGGGTTTGGGGTCAAAATTAGGGCTTAGGGTTAGAATTTGGGTTTTGAGTTAAAAATGGGGTTTTCGGTCAAAATTAGGGTTTTGGGTCAATTTTAAGGTTTAGGGTCAAAATTAGGGTTTGAATTAGGGTTTTGGGTCAAAATTAGAGCTTTGGGTTAAAACTAGGGTTTTGGGTTAAAATTTGGGTTTTTGGTTAAAATTTGGGTTTTTGGTCCAAATTTGGGTTTTGGGTCAAAATTAGCGTTTGGGGTTTGAATTAGGGTTTTGAGTTAAAAATAGGGTTTTGGGTCAAAAATAGGGTTTCGGGTCAAAATTAGGGTTTTGGGTCAAAAATTAGGCTTAGGGTTAGAATTTGGGTTTCGAGTTAAAATAGGGTTTTGGGTGAAAATTAGGGTTCCGGGTCAAAATTAGGGTTTTGGGTCAAAATTAGGGCTTTGGGTTAAAATTTGGGTTTTTGGTTAAAATTTGGGTTTCGTGTCAAAATTAGAGTTTTTGGTCAAAATTAGGGTTTCGGGTCAAAATTAGGGTTGTGTCAAAATTAGGGTTTGAATTAGGGTTTTGGGTCAAAATCTCTCTTTGGGTTAAAATTAGGGTATGGGGTTAAAATTTGGGTTTTTGGTCCAAATTAGGGTTTTGGGTCAAAATTAGCGTTTGGGGTTTGGATTATGGTTTTGAGTTAAAAATAGGGTTATAATTAGGGTTTCGGGTCAAAATTAGGGCTTAGGGTTAGAATTTGGGTTTTGAGTTAAAAATAGGGTTTTGGGTGAAAATTAGGGTTTTGGGTTAGAATTAGGGTTTCGGTTCAAAATTAGGGTTTTGGGTCAAAATTAGGGCCTAGGGTTAGAATTTGGGTTTTGAGTTAAAAAATGGGTGTTGGGTCAAAATTATTGGTCTTGTGTCAAATTTAGGGTTTATGGTCAAAATTAGGGTTTGAATTAGGGTTTTGGGTTTGAATTAGGGATTTGAGTTAAAAATCGGGTTTTGGGTCATAAATAGGGTTAGAATTAGTGTTTTGGGTTAAAATTAGGGTTTCGGGTCAAAATTAGGGTTTGGGGTCAAAATTAGGGTTTGGGGTCAAAATTAGGGCTTAGGGTTAGAATTTGGGTTTTGAGTTAAAAATGGGGTTTTCGGTCAAAATTAGGGTTTTGGGTCAATTTTA